>JAODAL010025780.1:0-57989 GCA_025379985.1 Phyllomedusa bahiana | reverse complement strand
ACCGGGGATGTTTTGGCAAAAAAAAAAAATTAGCGATGTATTGATTTTTTGATGACCAGGGGAAATTTTCCCAAATGGGGAATACTAACCGGGCCCTGTCCCCTCCCTCCACCAATCAATGATTAAAGGGGTCAAGCTCTGTGCGAGGCTGCACTCTTAGCAGTTCACATGGCAAAATTTGCGGGGTATTTCGCGTAAACCCCGGAATAATTGACATGTCACTTATCTCCCTGCTCGCGTTTGTGCGGCAGGGAGAGAGACGTAATCCATATTCTTATAGAACTGTGGGTTACTGAATGACGGGACTATCTCGCCCCGTAATTACGCATACGGCGCAAAAAAACGGGGGGAAATATTCCCCGTTTAAGCCGTTTACAAGCCTTATTGTTTTTTAGTGTTCATACTTTCAGTAGGGAGATTCAATTACGCAAAAAAAAGATATAAAGGAAAAAACCCCTCATGTGAAAAACCAATTTTCCCTTAAGGGGGCGTTCACACGGCACAGGAAAATACCGACGGTTTTTGCCGGGCCCTATTTGTCCTTTTTGGCCCTCCCCCCGGCGCGGGGGGGGGAGGTTTTTTTCCCCCGATGCAGAAAAGCCCTCCCCCCTCCCCTTGACACACATCTTCCATCCGGAAAAACCCACGGAAGGTGCTTTCAATTTTTACCCCGGCGATAAAACCTGGGGGGAAAAACCCCTCGTGGGAAAATGCTGCAGGGGTTTCCTAAGGCACAATTTTTTTATTTTTGGCCCGTTTTCAGGCGTCTGAAAAACCGCAAACCTCTAAAACCCCAAAAACCCTGCATGGGGACAGACCTAAAAGGTTCAAAACAACCTTTGTACAAGAATTGAAAAAAATTGGACCTGTCATGTTACTTTTGGCCCCCTGATGGGGGCCTGTTGGGGTTTGCACTTTTTATAGGGGTTCTCAATTTTTGGGAGTGTTCCCCAAAAATGACATTACAAATTGATATAAGTTAAAAAAATTTTTTTAAACCCATTACAAATTTTGGGTTATTGCACAAAATTTCAAAGTTTCACTTTTGCAAAATTTTCTCAAACAAAACAATCTAAAATTCAACACAACTAATATGATGCAGGGAGTTTCTCCAAAATTTCCCCAAAAACCCCCCTTTTAACCCCCTTTAAGACCCCTTTTACCTTCCTGACACAGCCCTTTTTTAAATCTATTGTGCCCTTTTGTGAGAAAAAACTTTTTGGACACTTTTACCTATTCATTGATTCAGAGATTTTTTTTCTCGTGACACATTGTGCTTTAAGTTAGTAAGAAATTTTTTTCCAATACAATCCTTGTTTGTTTGTGAAAAATACAAAATTTAATGAAAATTTGGAAAAATTTGCGATTTTGAAAGTTGCAAAATTTCTGCGTGAAAGACAGATAATTATTCACCACAAAATAGTTTATAACTAGCATCTACCATATGTCCACTATAGGTTGGCATCATTTTTTAAATGTTTTTTTTTTTTTTTTACGACATTATAGGGCTTAGAAATTTAGTAGTAATTTCTCACATTTTCAAGAAAATTTGCAATATACATTTTTTTAGGGCACTCCAGTTCTGACGTGGCTTTGAGGGCCTGTATTTTAGATACCACCATAAGTGACGCCATCTGAAAACTAGACCCCTTAACTATTTAACAACACTATTTGGGAAGTTGATAACCCTTCAGATATTTCACAGAAATTTAAAGCAAAGTGGAGGTAAAATTTTCCCAAAAATTTTCACTTTTTTTGCAGATTTTCAATATTTATCCATTATTCACGGAATACGGTAAATGTGACTAGTAAATGCAACTTAATATCAATTCCCAGGTCTGCCGTTTTTAGAGATATCCATATGTGGCCCAAATGCATTATTTGGCTCACCCATAAGCCCCAGAATAGGAGGAGCACCTACTATACTCGGGGGTCTCATTTTCAATACGATTTTATTTAGCCCATTTCAGGTTTGGGACACCCTAAGGTGCTAAAACTTAATAACACCCCTAAATACACTGCATATTGGAAACAAACACCCCTTAAGAATATATCCAGGGTGCATTGAGTATATAACCCCACAGGTGATTTCACAAATTTTTTTTAGCATAAGGCTGTGAAAATTTTAAAAAAATTTTTTTTTTCAATAATCTGCAATTTTAAGTTTTAAAATGTTTCATATATACAAGAATCCTGGAAAAAAAACCCCAAACTTTGTTAAGAAATTTTTCTTCCAGTTCGGCAATACCCTACATGTGGTGTAAACTGCTTTTTTGGCGCATGAAGGGCGTAATAAGGGAGGGAGCGCAAATTGGCTTTTGGGAACGCAGATTTTGTGGGGCCATGTCGCATTTGTAAAGCCCAAAGTAGCAGAACAGGCGAAACCTTCCAGAAGTCGCCCCATTTTGGATTCAACACCCATCAGGGATCTCATCTAGGGGTGAACTGTGACTTTTGGATGCACAGGTGTTCCATATTTTTTTTAGCATTGGGCAATGAAAATGGGGGGAAAACCGCAGTTCGGTCATTGTTTTTTGAGTTTCAATTTTACAGCATTCGCCGTGCAGTGTAAATGATGTGATAACTTTACTATGGGGTCGGTACAATTTACAATGATATAGATTTTATATAGTTTTTTCGTTTTATTATTTTTACACAGTAGAAATTACGTCTATAAAAAATTGCGTTTTTATGTTATCATATTCTGAAAACCATAACTTTTTATTTTGCGTGTGCAGAGCTTGTATGGGCTTGTTTTTTGGGGGAGAGATGAAGTTTTTATTGGTATCATTATGGTGTGCATCTGATGCTTGTTCCTTTTTTTTAAAGGGTTTTTCTGAGATGTTTTGAACAAAATACAGCATCTTGTAGCGTTTTTTATTTTTTATAGCGGTCACTGTACGGTATAAAATGACATGGAGCTTTACTCAGCAGGTCAATACGATTACACCGATACCCAATTTGATATTTTTTATGTTTTTTCTGCTTTTATACAATAAAAAACACTTTTATCAAAACCCGGAAAATACGTTTTTTGAATCGCCATAGTCCGAGAGCCATAACTTTTAAATTTTCTGTGCTTGGAGCTGTGTAGGGACTTTTTTTTGCGAATGAGTTGACGTTTTATTGTATCATTTATGGGGACAAGGCTTTTTGATCGCTTTTAAATCCATTTTTTGGAGCCAGGGTGAAAAAAATTTCTGCAATCCTAGTTTGTGTTTTTTATTTTAACAGTGCTCACCGTGCAGTATCGATTATGGCATACCTATTTATATAGTTTTTTTTATGTTGAAGCACTTTAAAAAAAAAGAAAGTTTTTTAGTGTGTAAAAAAATATTTATGCTCGCTATCTTCTGAGAGCTATAAAATTTTTTATTTTTCCGTATACAGAGCTGTATAAGGGCTTTTTTTGCGGATGAACTGACGTTTAATTGATACAACTTTGGCGTTCCTAAGTTTTTGATCGATTTTTATTCCATTTTATGTGCTGCGGGGGTGAACAATAATCTTAATTCTGTTTATCGTTTTTTTTTTTTTTTTTTACGGCGTTCACCGTACGGGTTAATTAACATGACAGATTTATAGGGCAGGTCGTACGCATGCGCCCATACCAAATATGGGGACTTTTATTTATTTTTGATCTTTTGTGGGGCGATTGGCAGTTGTAAAGGGGACAAGGGCGGGGTACGTATGTTTATTTTTTTTTTCGTGTGTTTTGTTTTACTTTTTTTCACTTTTTTTTACTTTTTTCACTTTTTCACATTTTTATTTTACATTTCCCCATAGGGGATTTGAATGAGAGATCTTTAGATCTCTCATTCAATAGGAATCAGTGCATACTTGTTGCTATGACTGGTTCCTATGACAACTGTCATCACGATGCCGGGCCATGCCCACAGGGCACGGGCCCGGGCCATCGTGACGTCACAGACAAACCCGGGGAAAGGGATTCTCTGCCCTGCGTGCTGTCTGTCAAAGGCAGGAGCTGCACGGGTCGTGCGATCCGTGTGCTGCTGCCCCCCGGGCAGAGACCAGAGAGTGATCCCTCCTGCGTCTCCCCTTTGTTATTGCGCCCGAATTTTCGCGATAATTAAGGGGGTAACCGCCCCCCCCCCCCCAGCGATCCGGGGTCGGGCCGACCTGCGAGATGTCAGCTGTATATTACAGCTGACACCCCGCGCCGATCGCGCGAACTCTGCTTTAGAGTTCGCGCGATCCTCAGGACGTATCCATACGTCCAGGTGCGTTAACCCCCAAACGACCTGGACGTATGGATACGTCTAAGGTCGTTAAGGGGTTAATGACTATTGCAGTCTCAGAATAACTTAATACCCTGAAGGGAATGCTACATAGAGCACACATTTGCAAATCAGGTGTTGTCTCAAGCACACATGATGCATATAATCCAGGGTGTCATCAGGTGTGTTTGAGATAAAACACATTCAATTCCTGGACTGGCTGAAGGAGCTTTCACATTGCGTTTTTTGGTGTGTTTTTAGCAGAAATGCCCAGCAACAAAGGCAGTTTAATGCTGTGCATTTCTGCAAAAACACGCACCAAAAACGTACTGTGTGAAAGCACCCTTAGGGCCCATTTACACAGCAGAGGACTAATACCGGTCGGTTTACCGGTATGAGGGTAATATTAATTGTAGTATAATGGTTTGTATTCCATAATGGTATGTTGTATTATTCTGTCACTATGTGCTGGTAATATGGGGTCACGGTGTTGAGGTATTATTCGGTGACTGTGCTGGTGATATGTGGTCTTAGTAGGACATTAGTATTAGCCTGGGATTCTGGTTTTGTGTAGCAGTGTTATTTGGTACCTGTATGACTATTATGTAGTAGTTTTATATGTAGGACATTGTGTTAAAGCTTTTTGTATATTTTAGATTTGGTTGATGGTGATGCAAAGTGGCGCATTATGTTATGAGAGGGGGTAATATTTCTTCACCTCGCCCTGAGTGCAGTTTAGCCTAGGAACTGCCCTGATCATATAACTTTAAATATCACAGAGCTCAATTTCTCTCCCTCTATCATGTAACGCTATATATTACAGAGCTCAGCTTCTCTCCTCTATCATATAACCCTATATATCACAGAGCTCAGCTTCTCTCCTCTATCATATAACCCTATATATCACAGAGCTCAGCTTATCTCCCTCGATCATATAACCCTATATATCACAGAGCTCAGCTTATCTCCCTCGATCATATAACCCTATATATTACAGAGCTCAGCTTCTCTCCTCTATCATATAATTCTATATATCACAGAGCTCAGCTTCTCTCCTCTATCATATAACCACATATATCATAGAGCTCAGCTTCTCTTCCTCTATCATATAACCCTATATATCACAGAGCTCAGCTTCTCTCCTCTATCATATCACCCTAAATATCATAGAACTCAGCTTCTCTCCTGTATCATATAACCCCATATATCCCCGCTGGCCAATACACAGCGCGGCGTGGACAGAGAGAGCAGGAGGGCCCCGGCTCCAGTCACAGTGCGGGGGAAGTAAGTGAAAAGAGTCTGTGAATGCAGCTGTGACCGACAGCGCGGGCCCCCTCTCTGCAGCGTCCTCATCCTCTCTCCAGCCCTGCAGCCCTTCTCCCACCCGCCCTGTGTGTGTGTGGGGGGGGGGGCCCCCATGGTCCCTCCAGCCCTGTGTGTGTGGGGGGGGGGCCCCCATGGTCCCTCCAGCCCTGTGTGTGTGGGGGGGGGCCCCCATGGTCCCTCCAGCCCTGTGTGTGTGTGGGGGGGCCCCCATGGTCCCTCCAGCCCTGTGTGTGTGTGGGGGGCCCCCCATGGTCCCTCCAGCCCTGTGTGTGTGTGTGGGGGGGCCCCCATGGTCCCTCCAGCCCGGTGTGTGTGTGTGGGGGGGGCCCCCATGGTCCCTCCAGCGCTTTGTGTGGGGGGGGCCCCCATGGTCCCTCCAGCCCTGTGTGTGTGTGGGGGGCCCCCATGGTCCCTCCAGCCCTGTGTGTGGGGGGGGCCCCCATGGTCCCTCCAGCCCTGTGTGTGTGTGGGGGGGGCCCCCATGGTCCCTCCAGCCCTGTGTGTGTGGGGGGGGCCCATGGTCCCTCCAGCCCTGTGTGTGTGGGGGGGGCCCATGGTCCCTCCAGCCCTGGGTGTGTGGGGGGGGCCCCCATGGTCCCTCCAGCCCTGTGTGTGTGGGGGGGGGCCCCCATGCGTCCCTCCAGCCCGGTGTGTGGGGGGGGGGCCCCATGGTCCCTCCAGCCCTGTGTGTGGGGGGGGGGCCCCATGGTCCCTCCAGCCCTGTGTGTGGGGGGGGGGGCCCCATGGTCCCTCCAGCCCTGTGTGTGGGGGGGCCCCCATGGTCCCTCCAGCCCTGTGTGGGGGCTTCATCCTCTCCCCACATAAACACACACATGTAAGGCTGGAGGGACGAGGGGGCCACACCTACCTCCCTGGTTGCACAGCTACCTAACTCCCTAGCTACCACCTACCCGGCCACCTACTACCCACCTGGCTACCCGGCTACATACCCACTTACCTGTCTGCCCACTAATCGCTTACCTACCTATGGGGGGCCCACTACCTACGTATTGGGGGACTATACACCTAATTATCACGGCACAAAGGGGGTCATTATTACCATTTGGGGCTCTATGGATGTGGAGTTTGTACACAGGAGGTGGACACAGGTAGGAAGATGATAAAAAAAAAGTGAGGAGTCTCAGGTGTTTGTGTTGTGAATTTGCAGGGGCGCGTTGTGGCGAGAAGTCATCATGGAGGTCTGGACCGAATAGAGAAGAAACGAGAACGTGAATGACTCATCAGCCAAGACATCAACTGTAAGTCACTAAATGTATGCATTGTATCTACCACTATATGGTCACTGTATGGCAGTAATATTGGTCTTACAGTAATGAATTATATTCAGTGACCGTTTGATGGTATTATTCAGCAATTGAGCATTCAGTTCAGCATTTTTTTTTTACTGGGGGCGGAGCAATGGGGTGCTGGGGGCGGGACTTGTAGGGGGGCCCACACGCTTAAGCTGTATGGGGCCCAGAAATTTCTGTTGGCGGCCCTGCATATAACCCTATATATCACAGAGCTCAGATTCTCTATTATATAATCCTATATATCACAGAGCTCAGCTCCTCTATCATATAACCCTATATATCACAGAGCTCAGCTTTTCTCCTTCTATCATGTAGCCCTATATATCACAGAGCTCAGCTTCTCTCCTCTATCATATAACCCTATATATCCCAGAGCTCAGCTCCTCTCCTCTATCATATAACCCTATATATCCCAGAGCTCAGCTCCTCTCCTCTATCACATGTACAGCTGTTTAAGCAACGATTATGATTTCTTTCTGTAACAATAGGTATGCTGATGGAGGCCTTGGCTGTGTCTCCTGGAGGCAATGCTGCTTTCTGATTTTCTGGTGACTGGTTCTATTCAGCAAAAGTGAATGCTGTCACTAGACCAAAAACTTCTATTGCAGTCAATGACATTTGGCAACAATCTATGTACAGCATTTATTCACTTGAGCAACCCTGAGCCTGGTGCTTGAAACAATGACAAATATGTTTGTTGGAGCATAAGTAACTTCACTAGATATATTTCCTATTTAGAATATAAAGTGTTTACTATAATCTCTTTATTGTTTCTATTTTTTTTAGGGTCCACCTCCTCAACCTGGCGATCTAATTGAATTTATCCGCCCCTTTTATCAACATTGGGGCATATATGTTGGCGATGGCTATGTTGTACATCTCACAGGTAATTTATATTTAGCCTAAGCTGGCTTCTATCCTCCTGACAAAAGCAGATGTCTAAAACGCGTGGCTGGCCTTTGTAATGTATGAATGGGCCAAATCTGCCAGAGCAAAAGCCAGTAGGGACTTCTACTAGCATAGGGAGAGGGTCTTGAGCAGAGGACTCATTTAAATTACATTTACCGTATTTTTTGGACTATAAGACGGACTTAGGTTTTAAAGGGAGAAAATAAGAAAAAAAAATTAAGCAATGAGTGTGGGCTGAAGTGTAGTTATTATTGGTACCATTTTGGGACAGATGCGACTTTTTGATCACTTTTTATTCCAATTTTTGGGGGATATGAAATGACCAAAAAACCCACAATTTTGGTGTTTGGATTTTTCTTCTTCTATGCTGTACAGCGTAAGGGACAAATGACATTATATTTTAATAGATTTGACTTTTACGGACGCGGTGATAACAATTATGTGCAACTATTTTATTTTTTTTATTTGTAAAACGGCAAAAGGGGAGGATTTAAACTTTAATTTATTTTTTTACTTTTTTTTTATTTTTTTTTATTTACCACTAGGGGCACACTTCCTTGTCCTATGTACAGCAGTATTATTATACTGCTGTACATAGGATTTCTCATTCATTACATATCACACCCTGCCATAGGCAGGGTGTAATAGGTGTACATACATGGCAGCTGTGGGAACCTGCATGATCCTTCAGCTGCCATGGCAACCGATTACCCCCTGCAATTGCACCGCTCCTCATTCAGCTGGCGGCAGCGTTATGATCAGGGCTGCTAGCCGCTGCCACTCGCACTCGGCTGCCGCCACCGCCGCCAGCACTGACCTGCCACAGCCGCCCGCACCAACCTGCCGCAGCCGCCCTCACTGAGCTATCTCCTGCTGGCAGGAGGCTGGGGTGCTGCAATGCTGCGGGAAGCCGGCGGTGAGGTTTAACCCCTTAAACTCCGCTGCCGGCTTCCCGTAGCATCACTCCTCTGCAGCCTTCTGCCTGCATGAGATAGTATATTCGGACTATAAGATACACCCCTGTTTTCCCCCAAAATTTGGGCAAAAAAGTACATGTGTCACGGCGCACGTTTCCGCCTTTGAGCAGCAAGGCATGGCAGGGGTTAATCCCTCTGGGCAATCGACATACCCAGGGAGAGGCCGGGCTGATGAGCTTAGGAGTGACGACTCGGCTCCTAATCAGGTCAGAGGATGTGTCCCACTGACCAATGAGAGGGCCCGGAGGCAGGGCCGGGACGACGGGTAGGCCAAGGTAGGCGACCGCCTAGGGCACCTACCTCAGCCTATCCCTAAGGGGCGCCGTCAGGGCCCCGACCCTCGCCGGGCTCCAGGCCGCTCCCGTGGGCCTGAAGCGCCGGCGGTCTCTGTGACCGCTTCTGGCACAGGCCGTGCGCCCGAGGAGCTGCCGGAGGAGCGCGCGGCTATAGGGGACCGAGGAGGAGCGCGCGCCCGGGAATTGGGTCAGTATTAATGTTGTTGTTTTTAAGTGCCTGCCTGTGGCCCCCTATATTCTACCTGTGGCCCCCATACACCTGCCTGTGGCCCCCTATAATGCCTGCCTGTGGCCCCCTATAATGCCTGCCTGCGGCCCCCTATAATGCCTGCCTGCGGCCCCCTATAATGCCTGCCTGGTGCCCCTATATGCCTGCCGGTGCCCCCATAAGCCTGCCTGAGCCCCCATACGCCTGTCTGTGGTCCCCGTACGCCTGCCTGAGTCCCCATACGCCTGTCTGTGGTCCCCGTACGCCTGCCTGAGCCCCTGTACGGCTGCCTGTGGTCCCCATACGCCTGCCTGCCGTTGGTCCCCGTACGCCTGCCTGAGCCCCCGTACGGCTGCCTGTGACCCCTATATGCCTGCCTGTGACCCCTATATGCCTGCCTGTGGCCCCCATACGCCTGCGTGTGGCCCCCATACGCCTGCGTGTGGCCCCCATACGCCTGCGTGTGGCCCCCATACGCCTGCGTGTGGCCCCCATACGCCTGCCTGTGGCCCCCATACGCCTGCCTGTGGCCCCATACGCCTGCGTGTGGTCCCCATACGCCTGTGTGTGGTCCCCATACGCCTGCCTGTGTCCCCATACGCCTGTCTGTGGCCCCCGTACGCCTGCCTGAGCCCCCATACGCCTGCCTGCCTGTGACCCCTATCGGCCTGCCTGTGACCCCTATCGGCCTGCCTGTGACCCCTATCGGCCTGCCTGTGACCCCTATCGGCCTGCCTGTGGCCCCCATACGCCTGCCTGGTGCCCCCCATACGCCTGCGTGTGGCCCCCATACGCCTGCGTGTGGCCCCCATACGCCTGCGTGTGGCCCCCGTACGCCTGCCTGTGGCCCCCGTACGCCTGCCTGTGGCCCCCGTACGCCTGCCTGTGGCCCCCGTACGCCTGCCTGTGGTCCCCGTACGCCTGCCTGCCTGTGGTCCCCGTACGCCTGCCTGCCTGTGGTCCCCGTACGGCTGCCTGTGGTCCCCGTACGGCTGCCTGAGCCCCTAGCTATATATTTGCCTGAGCCCCTAGCTATATACCTGCCTGTCTAAGGGGACAATATCTATATACCTGCCTGACTGAGAGGGCATATCTATATACCTGTCTGACTAAGGGGACTTATATACCTATAATTAAGGAGTTACTGGAAATGTGAGGATTCTAAGATATTTGTGTCCAAATCCTCAGGGACGAGTCTTGGCCGCGAGCAATTGGCATGAAGGTGTGAACCGGATGGAGAAGAAAAAGGAAAGTGAACGACGCTGATCAGAAATAATGTCTCCGGTGAGTCACTAAATGTAACTGCAGTGTAATCACTTATATGTCTGCAGAGCCTACATACAACTAGTATCTACCACTATATGGTCACTGTATAGCGGTGGTATATGTCTCTAGGTCCTGTGTACAGCTGATAGTCACATGTGGGGGTCGCGTTCTGTCAGGGTCTGGCAGGATTATTTGATCTTTAAGTAGTAATAGTTTTGAGTCTTGGTTTTGTAGGAGTGTTTTTAGTAACAATCATTCGTCTGGTAGATTTACTCCATGTATTGGTGGATGATTCGGTGACTGTTATTTAGGGGTATTGCACTGTCATACGGAGGGGAGCGATTTTGAAAATGCAAATTTGTCAGGGCTGATTTTCATTGTGCAGTGACTGCTGAGGAGATGGACGGGAGCTATGTGGAATGTGCAGAAAATTAGTGACAGGACCTGGCGCATGGGTGAGAGGAATTAGTGTGTGTGTGTGGGGGGGGGGGTATTTTTTTGAGAGAGAGGTGGGGGGGGGCGCCATTGGCTGTTCTCGGCTAGGGCACCAAACTGCCGTGTCCCGGCCCTGCCCGGAGGCCGCACCAATCGTCTGCTGGGGCGGGCTTCGGGCTCCTTATTTAAACTCACTCATTTCTGTCTGTTGTTGCCTGAGAAAAGTTATCCCTTGTGCTCCCTTGTGTTCCTGTTCCTGCTTGTTCCTCCTGTGTTCCTGACTTCGGCTAGCTCCTCGACTATGTTTTTTTGTCCTCCGTTTTTGTACTGTGGGACCTCCTGTGTTTTTGACCCTTGGCTTGTTTACCGTTACTCTCCTGGTTTGCGATTCGTGGCTTTGGCGTACCCGACCGTTACCGACCCGGACTGTGCGTTCCCCTGACGGCCCTACACGTAGTAGGGTAGGGACTGTCGTCCAGTTGGGGTCTGCCATCTAGGGCAGCACGCCAAGTAGGCAGGGACAGTGGGCTGGGTGGCAGTCAGGGCCCACTGCACCTCCTCTGACTTGACAACATGCTGCAGTAGGTCATATGGAAGGGGGAAGTAAAGGGTTGTCCTCATCTGTACCACAGCTGCAATAGAGAGGAAAGGTGGTTGTGACCAGGCTCAGACTGGCCCCCAGGAGAACAAGAGAAACACCCGTTGGGCCCCTGAGTATGGCGGGCCTAGATTTTCTTTTAAACTGGATATAACTCTTTGGGAGAGGCATAAAACCAGAGAGAAAGAGACATAAAGCAAGAAGCAGAGAATAAGAAGCGTGTACAGAAGCTGTATAGTGGGTCCCCAGAATTAACTGGTGGGCCCTATAATCAACTCCACTGGTCGGCCAACAAAATGAAATTCCACGAGTGGGCCCTAGACATCCCAGTCTGACACTGCTTGTTACCATCTCTATTAATTCCACTGGGATTCTGGGTGCAGCTGTAGCAAAGATGAGGACAACCCTCAACGAGGAAAGGAGTAAGGTGAAATCCTACTTCTAGAACCCACACCTATTAGGCATTTATCATATCATTTATCATGTTAATGTAGCACAAATGTCTGAGATTGAAATAACCCTTTTAATAATAGTGGATTGCCAACTTTTTTACAAAAGAAACCAGCAGAATTAAGAATGCAGCTCTGCTCTATTACACGTTACGTAACGTAGGACCACACGGTGGTAATAATGCTAATATCTTAACTATAAAATAGTTTAACTGTGTGAAGGTAACATCCCTAGTAAATAAATAAATAAATTATCCCAGACTTTTTGAGAGAAATAATTAAGCTTTATAGGCTTATTTATTATGAGGCCTTCAAACGAAGATGGGCATGTCCAGTATATATCTAATAAAGCACATAAGAATGAGAATCATGGCATAAGCTCTATCCTTACTCTTCCCAGATCAAGAAGGCCGGTCTAGCCTGTCATCTGCTTTTGGGGGATCTGCTGTAGTCATAAAAGATCGTCTGGAGAATGTGGACAATGGATGCGGTTACAAGGTTAATAACAAATATGATGAGAAAATTAAGCCATACCCGCCTGAAAAGGTGGTGCAAGCAGCCCTGCAGCTGGTGGATCAAAGAATGCCGTATAGTGTTACCAGGGCCAATTGTGAACACTTTGCGACAGAGCTGCGATATGGAAAAGGCTTCTCTGACCAGGTACGAAATATTATCTGAATATGTTACAAAACTGAATGTTGTTGGGACATCATGCTTTATAAATGGCAGACATAAAAGAGCAGCTAGGTTAAAATTGGTATTGACTGGACAATGGATCATAAAGACAAGACATAGGCATTGCAGATTCTGTAAGAAATTAAATGAGGTCTCTAATTTGAATTAAGCAGATTTTGTGCCTTTGTTGATTGATTCTCATGCAGTATTGACTAGTTAACACAAAATGCTAAGATTAGAGGAGTATTTATCAGAAATAAAAAGTGTGAAGTATCTGAATAGTTAAAGGGGTTGTCTCACTACATTGATTCATCTTACCTCAGTCCTGTTTTCTTGCTTCCACTAGGCTGCAATAGAAGCCTGTTCTGTAGCTATAGCAACCAGCGCTGGCAGCCTGTCATGAGAGATCAAACAGGTCTGTAGCTATAGCGACCTGAGTATCTGATGCAGCCCATACAAGAGGGGATATCTCAGAATAGGTAGGAAACTGTTATTGGACATATATTGCAAAGAGACTTGTTTTTGCAAGATCTTTAACATAAAAAGCAATCCTTGTAGTGAGACAACCCCTTTAAGGTTTGAATAGATCCAAAAGAGTACTAAATAATTCTTAGGTGAGCCCAGATTCTAAGTCTCCTGACGCGGGTTTGCGCCGTGGGCGCTGGGCATGCTCTTGGCGTGGGTGGGGCGTGGTTAGGGGCGCGGCTTGCGCCGAGGGTTTGCATCCATGCAAATTAATAACGTCAGCCGTGCGGTCCTGCGTCTGAGTGCTCGGGACGGAGGTCCCGGACATTCAGAGCAGTATGCGCCGGGCCCCGCATGCCCCGTGTCCGCCGGCAGAGAACGGTCATGTTCGCTGCCAGCAGGCGCAGGAGACACACTACCGGGGGAGCAGACGTGTCAGTAGCTGCCCCTGGGCACGGGCCCCCTAAGAGCATGGGCCCCGGGGCAGCTGCTTCGTCTGCTCTCCCTGTAGTTATGCCCCTGCCACCTGGTCAACATAATTCAGAAGTGGTTTTCACCATTGCCTGATGCAGCTGAGAGCAGAAGGAAGAAGAGTAGTAGCCATGGGCAGTAGTTGCCTAGCTCATTTGGGTAGGTCATCGAGATTGCAGTAATTTGGTGAGGTGTGCAAAAGTAGTATCCATAAATCCTTTTAAAGAAAAGGCTTTGAAAGGCTTGAGAGGATTTTTTAAGAGAAATTGTCTTGATGAGCTGTGGAGCATCTTACTTGGTGATCCAGGTTCCATATTCCTTCCAGTCAGTTAGTTCCAGTCCATTTTCCAATCAATATATTGAACTCTGTAGAACAGCTGTTGATGAACTTAGGTTAAAAAGAGTATGAAAACATCTGGAGAGAGAGTGGCAGCATCAGGGTAAAGATCACATCTGATTCTGTGCTTGGAATGACCCAATGAAACAAGCTTATAGCACAGAACTTTAAGTCACATATTCTGTGTGGACGTCCACAGCAGCAGGTATTTGAGGCTTTAATGTAATTCGAAGAGGAGTACTAATATTCCTGATGAGCATAAGCACAAGTTCTAGGTACTGCTTAGAAACCTGATCAACCTTTTTTGTGTTACTTTGAGGATAGTAAAATATACCTTTACAAACATCAGAGGCACCTAAGGAGCTAAAGATAACCAAGATAACTTAAAAAGAAGTTATTTTACAGAAGTGAAGCAACACTCTTTAATTTCTTATCTCTTTTCAGGCCTCCAATACCATAACAAAGGTTATTTGCTAGTATGTTAAAACACATGATGTCCTAACAATAGTACAGAATAAGCCTAACACAATATAATCTGCTGGAGACCAGGAGGTAAAAAGGAACATCCTATAGTGGGAACTTTTAAATGAATATCAGTATTGATTTGATTTGGATCGATGACATGGCCTCAATCCTGTGGAAGGGATTCAGATGGCAAAAAAGACCTGGAAAGAGATTTAACTTTAAGATTCTAGTCAGATTATAAACAGAGTTAAATTAAAACTTGAAAATAAGAGTGCCTAGCATGCTTTGTGTGGATTGAGTCTCTGTACAAACTAGAGATATGCCTAATTGTTAATATAGTAAAGGGAATATCTGAGCCCTCCAATAAATTTTGCCATTTCTTCATTGGAAGCACTTTTTGATCTTCAATGGAATAGTTTCTGTTGTCAGAAAAGAACTACCTGGAAAAGAAGCCATAAGAAATGTGTCCTTTATCCATGAAAGAGAACTGGTAGAACTCTGATTAAAAAGGCATTAAAGGGGTTGTATCATTTCATTAAATGGCCTTCAGAATAATGGGACAGTGAAAACAAGTAACTTTGCAATTAGATGTCAATAGCAAAGCTGTCTTGTTATCACAGGATCCCTTATCTTCTGTTTCTGTTTACACTGATCTCCAGTCCTGGTCGGATCCCTCCTCCTTGCATTTCACTAGCTGAGAGCTCATTTACATTCTGTTATGCCCCCAGTCGGCCTTATTCACGGAGCTTGCATTCCTGCCTTTCACTCAAAGTAAGGGACCGGCACATTTTTCACTCTGCACAGCCAGAAGAAACATAATAACACTGCAGGGCTTCTATAATCAGGAAACAGCACAATTGTGTGTCGATCCCTGCCTCTTCTTCATAGAAGGGAGATCTGTGCGGTTCATAGAAAGCTGTAACAAATCTCCAGCTGTAAGAGGAGAAGAGATCAATGCTCAGTCTAGATTGAATGTAGCCTGTGGTATGTATACAGCTCTTACAAAATAAGACTGATAGGGAGAGACACAGTGACATGTGGCTCTCGGGAGCCAGCATGAACAGTGAAGGGGGATGATGTCACCCAGCTGGGAGGGGAAGAAACGCCCCTGCATTTCTAGAGTTGAGAAGCTGAGAGCAGTATGAATCAGCTGAGCTAAGGAAGCGATACATCCCCTTTAAACTTAAAAAGATGGCTTTATTGGATCAGCATGATGAAGAATCAGAGGCAAACAAAGCATGATTTGAGATGGCCCAATTACTGAACTGTAGGAGCTGGCCAATCCTTAGAATTGGTCCTCTTTTCAGTTAGGGCAGCAAGTAAAAAGACTTCCTAGCATAAATTTTATATGAATTGGGAATAATAAAGCATGGAGAGCTTTGCAGCCTACAAGTTGGGGACAGTTTTGAATAGTGAAAACATTGACTGAATTCATATTTCGGCTGCTAGGAGATGATATAGCCCAGGGATGAACGTTCCAATTTCTCACATACATGTTTCTCCAACTTGGCACATAGTGAATTGTGTTGGAGCCAAAGAAACACATAATAGACATAAGAAGTCTTTAGATCTTTGGAATAAGTTACTAATTTGTCTGAGTAAACCTGGATTATAAATTGGAAAATCTTTAAAAATGTAATTTACTAACTGTAAAAAAACCAAACGCATTGCCGAGACAGAATGACATCACAAAAAATTCATAGTACTCACCCAGATTATTAAAAACGGTTGCCACTCATCCCCCTTCTTTATCTGAATTAAATTATAGGCCCCACACAGATCCATCTTGGCAAAAGAATAAGCTCACTTCATGCAATAAAACAGTTCTATGATCAGGGGTAGCAGGTATCTGTTCATCACCAAGATTGTGTTCAACCTACAACAATCAGGTCCCATATTTATTCTTATTAAAGAAGAAGCCTTGTGTAAATGTTTTATGTATATTGAGGCAGACTTACCACAACAATTTCCTTTGGGGGGCAACCCTAGACTGCCAGCCAATGTGTTCAGTCATTTCTCATCTTGTTCATTCACATTTGGGTAACTGAAATCAAGGGAAGCCATTAAGGAGTTATACTGGCCTGTAAATCTCCATTATTATAAGTATACTGAATACCAATGCAGACTTAATTTTTCATATCCCAGACTAGTGAAGAAACTGAAGTTTTTTGCCCGTCCCTCTCTTTTTAGATAGTTTATTGTAGGAATACTCCAGACTATGCAGTCTCTGGTCTAGCTGATAACTGAAGACCTTTCTAGGTTATATGAAGTCTCAGTTGTTGACCCCTTTAGGCATTGTCAAAGCTATTATAAATTTTGGTCTAATATAATAATAGCTACATTTTTGAAATATATCACTTGTTCTCTTTTAGGTTGCTAATGCTGCACTTTATACCGCAGTTGGAGGAGGAATCTTTGCTACAGCACTGGCCACTTTAGCTATTGTTACAAGAAGTAGAAGACAAAACCAATGAAAGCAAGAAAAATGAGCAGGAACATGTTTGTGTAGGGGATTGCTTTGTAAATAAGAGTTTTTACAGAGTGTATATTTTAAAGGGTGCATAATACACATAACAGTCATAGCATTCAAACTTAATATTGTGCATGTTCCCATTGTCCTGCCAGAACAGTTTTGACCTGGAGGCATGGACTCTTCAGCACCCCTGAAGGTTTTTTATGGTATCTGGCATCAAGACATAGCATGGTCTTTTAAAGGGTTATTCCTATCGCAGACATTTAAAGCCACATATATGAAAACTGTTTAGGTCTAAAACTCACTTTGTTGCCCATAGCAACCAATCAGAGCACCCCTCTAATTTTTCCAGAGCACTAAATTGAATGAAAGGGGAGCGCTGGTTGCTATGGGTAACAAATTGAGTTTTAGGCTATGTTCACACGGCTTAACTGCGGGGCGTAATTCCGCCCCGCAATTACGCCGTGTGGCCGGGGGCGGAGCGGGGGAGCGAGCGGGGGGCCGGCACTTCGCCGGCCCATAGACAGTCATTGCTAGCGGCGCGTATACGCTGCTAGAAAGTGACATGTCAATTATCTCCCCCCTCGGCGTATTTGCCGAGCAGGGAGAGGAGACGTAATGCACAGTTCTCTATGAGAACTGTGCATTACCGTAGTTACTGGGACGGATTTAGCCCGTAATTGGCGCACTTCGGCGCGTAATTACGGACTGAATTACGTCCCAGAATAAGCCGTGTGAACATGGCCTTAGAACTAGACAATTTTCATACATGTGGCCCTTATAGTATATTCAAAGGATATGCCATAAATGTCTGAAAGCTGCAGATCCCACCTCCGGGCCCCACACCAGTCTTGCGAATGGGACCTTGAACTTTTTCGTGCAGAATGGTGGTTGTGCTTAGCGGCAGTCTCCGTTATGTTTTTTAACATTTTTGAGTACAACCAAGCACACTAGCTCAGCTGTACTCAGAATTCCCATAGAATAGAACACAACATGCCACATCTATGTGGCCACCTCCCTATTCTGTACCGATTGATGCCAGATGATGGTCTTTACAAGGACAACCCTGTGAGAAAGTTGTAAAAACACATAATGAAACACAGCTTGCGGCATAGCCGTAGACCATAGTGAGGCTGCTCATGCCTACCCCTGTACACGGTGGACATAATCTACAATGAGCATGTGACTATAAGAAGTGTATCGTGGAGCAATGGAAGAAGGTGGCCTGATGTGATGAGTCAAGTTTAACTATGCATTATGTGGACAGTTGGGTGTGCATGTGACTTGTTTAAAGAATAAATGGAACTAGGATGCTCTAAGAAGGCAAGCTGACGGGATGTGGAGGAAAAACAAATCCAGTCCACGAAGGCCCCACCTCACAAAACATAGGACCTAAGGGATCTGTAATGCCTCGGTGCCATAGAGCACTGGACACCTTCAGACCTTTTGTGTAATCCATATCTTCATAGGTTACAACTATTCTGGCTACACAAAAGGAATCTAACAAAATATGAGGTAGTTTTAATGTTATGGCTGATTTAATATATTTATCTAGCAGTTTTTTTTTTAATTTATCATTGCTTTGAATACAAAAACATTAATTTATTAACCTTTAAATGGAAACAAACAGTGCTTGCCTTGCAGACCTATGAGCAAACTGCTTACCAACAACTTATATTCTAGTGACCAGTTTAATAGTCATATAATGCTGACAGGTCCACCAAAGAGTCACGTGGATTTCTGAATTTCCTAAATGTTATTTTCAGGTAATGATTCTGACAACACTATACTGGACAATAGTTATTTATTGTTTATTGGCTAGAGCAGGAGTAGATACAAAGAGAATTATAAATCTCGGGCTACATGTGACCTTTTGGAGTTCTACTGTCAACTGAACCTCATTCAATAGTGCTACAAAAAGTTTCTTTGTAAGGCTATGTCTACATGGCAAGAATTTAACAATGATTTCGGATTTTGTATCAGTTTGAAAACTGACTGTAAAACATCCCCTTAGACCTCAATAGAAAATCTGTCCTGTAGTCTACACGGCACAGATTTTTTCAGGTCTTATTTCTAAACCAAAGGTTTTACAAAAAACTTTGAATATTCACATTCTTCTGTCAGATTTCCATCTGAAAATCTACTATTGAAGTCAATGGAAGGCATAAAAACCGACCAGAAAGTTAGTGAACCGTTTTTGGCACTGATTTTTGCGTGGATCCTATCAGAAAAAACTCAATAGTGCTCTATGATGCAGTCTAGGACCCACCTATAGTGGGTGTGTTATTACTGAAATATATATTTGCATAGTTATATGTTTAAAACACAATATAAATATGTGTACAGTATATATGTATATATTTATTTTTTATATGAGTACAACCCTAAGTGAAAATGGACAAATTGTGCCCAAAGTGTCAATATTTTGTGTGGCCACCATTATTTCCATCACTGCCTTGACTCTCTTGGGCACGAAGTTCATAAGAGTTTAACAGGTTGCAGCCACTAGGATCCTCTTCCACTCCTCCATGACAACATCACAGAGCTGGTGGATGTTAGAGACCTTGTGCTACTTCACTTTTCATTTGAGGAGGCCCCACAGATGCTCAATATTGTTTAGGTCTGGAGAAATTCTTGGCCAGTCCAGCGCCTTAACCCTCATTTTCTTTAATAAGGAAGTGGTCGTTTTGGAGGTGTACTTAGGGTCATTATCATGTTGGAATACTGCCCTGCATCCCAGTTTCCTAAGGGAGGGGACCATGCAGTGCTCTGTCACAGTACACATTGGCATTCATCGTTCTCTCAATGAACTGTAGCTCCCCACAGCCGGTAGTAATCATGTAGCCCAAACCATGACACTCCCACAACCATACTTGACTGTAGGTAAGACATACATGTCTTTGTACTCCTCACCTGTTGCCGCCACACACTTGACACCATCTGAACCAAATAACTTTAGCTTGGTCTCATCAAACCACAGCACATGTTTCTAGTAATCTATGTCCATAGTGTGCTTGTCTTCAGCAAACTGTTTGCAGGCTTTCTTGTGTATCATCTTTAGAAGAAGCTTCCTTCTGGGACGACAGCCATGCAGACCAATTTGATGCAGTGTGTGGCGTATGGTCTGAGTACTGACAGACTGACGCTCCCCCCACCCTGTAACCTCTATAACAATGCTGGCAGCACTCATATGTCTATTTTAAAAAGACAATTTATGAATATGATGCTGTGCATATGCACTCAACTTCTTTTGTCAACCATGCCGAGGCCTGTTCTGAGTGGAACCTGTCTTGTTAATGCGCTGTATGGTCTTGACCACCATGCTGCAGTTCAGTTCCAGGGTGTTGGCAATTTTCTTATAGCCTAGGCCATCTTTGTGTAGAGTAAAAATAATTTTTTTCAGATTTCTTTGCCATGAGGTGCCATGTTAAATTTCCAGTGACCAGTCTGAGAAAGTATGAGAGCAATAACACCAAATTTAACACATCTGCTCCCCATTCACACCCGAGACCTTGTATCACTAATGAGTCACATGGAGAAACAATGGCAAATTTGTAAATTTGTCTATTTTCACCTAGGGTATACTCACTTTTGTTGCCAGTGGTTTAGACATTGATGGCTGCGGTGTGTTGTTTTTGAGGGCAAATCAAATTTACAGTGTTAAACCAGCTGTACGCAGACTACTTTACATTGTATCAAAGCGTCATATCTTCAATGTTGTCACATGAAAAGATATAATACAGCATGTACAAAAATGTGAGGTTTGTACTCACATTTGTGGGAATCTGTGCGCATATATATGACAATTGGAAATTGGTGTATCTAAGAATTAAAAAAATGCAGGAAAATAAATTTGAAGACACAAATAAAGAAAAATAATATATATATATATTTTTTAATAACAACAGATCTGTCTGTGATGTATCCCAAATGGCCACTGCAAGCCTTCGGCATTTCTAGGCGCATTACTGCTGGAACAGGTATACCACTTTCAAAGTGGTATACCTGAGCCAGAATTGTCGTACAAGCGCTAGAATGCGCCTGATTTATGACCCGCTGTAGAGCGAGTTCATAAATCAGGCGCATTCTGGGCAATTATTATGCGCATGAAATTTGGCATTCACACGCTAAATTTCATACATGCCGCCCATAGTCTCTTGGACCAATCATGAATGAATTGCACTCACTACACTTTTCTGACACAAAGTCAACTGAAAAAACCACCTGAAAACTATTTGAAAATCTGGGCCAAAAACAGTACACAAGTCAGTGACAAAAAATAAAAAACGGACTAAAAATTGTCAGTTTTTGTGTAAAATCAGTTTAAAATATTCGTCAGATGAATGGTTTTTCTGTTCAAATTGTGATTCAAAATCCGTCAGTACTGGGCTCTTGGCCATGAGGACCCAGCTTAAGGCTATGTCTACACACATAAGTTAAAATTCTGTCTGAAATCCAACGGTATTTTAACTTCACCATTCCAAGGTTTTTGGCATGGGATTGCCCAAAAACACGCGGTCAGTTTTCAGATTTGGCTGGCCCTGTACATTTAAGTGCACTGGAATCCACCGGAAGATAGAACATGTTCTATATTCCGGCGGAGGCCGGCGGTTTAGAAATCTGACAATAGAAAATCCGTGCTGTCAGAGGTGTAAGTAACTTGAAGCTTCTGGACCCCAATGCCCCCCGCTACCATGTGTTATTTATAATACTGATGTCTTTCTATGTGGCAGGAGAGCTTTTGGGCCCCCTCAGGCTATAGGGCCCTGTAGCGACTGCTACCTCTGCACCCCCTACAGCTACGCCACTGCGTGCTGTCGGCTCAGACGCCTACTAGAATAAATTTCTTGGCCTGTGCAGCCTGACACTCCGACTAATTTTCAACAATTTTTAGCTGCTAAAAAAGTTTTAGGAAGGGACTTTCTATAGTGAATCAAATGGGCCCAATTTGACTTTCTGCATTGGGGTCCAGAAGCTTCAAGTTACGAACTCTTGAACCGACTACTTCCAAATTCCCACCCCTGGTTAAATGGGAAAAGTAATTAGCCAAACATTTCACTTTAAAACAATTTTCTACCGCTATACACATGTCTACTAAACTCTCTAAATGTGTAAATCATAGAGAAACTATTAGGAAAATTCATCTACATTGGTACCTTTCACTTTCCAGACTAGCGCACATGTATTCCAATGCCTCAAATCATTGTTGGAAACTATGCGGTCAACAGGGCACCATGTTGCATGTTTGGTGGGACTGCCCTAAAATTAAAAAGTTTTGGAAACGGGTTTCCTGTCTGATTGCAGAAGTTACTGACCTTGATGTATCTTTGACCCCAGAATTAGCGGTTTTAGATATAGGTCTGGATGATGTCCCACACCCCATTCGTACAATTATTTTCCACATACTTCCTATCTAGAATAGCAATAGCTCAGAGCCAAAAACTCCCTTTCTCTCTGACATTGTAAGACGTGCTAACTTCAACTATCTCTGTAAAATGAAACTGATAGATCCACCATTTATGTGGCAAAAACTTCTGTTATGGGAGCTGTGGGTCACTTCTAAACACTTCATACCTATATCCTTTTAATATAGTACCCGCTATACCTTATATAGGATCTTATTGAACTGCTCTTCTACTATCCACTGGAATTTTGTCACTCCATAGTCTACAGTTAATTGGTACTCACATTGTTTAGTTCCAATACTATGGGTTCGTTTGAGGTCTTATATTTTATTCTGCAACTTGTTTACATTGTATCTATCTACAGGCATTTATTGTTAATGATGTTGTTACATCCTGTATTCCTTTTTTTACATAATTTATGTAAACCTGTACTATATAATAAACTTGTTTAAATGAAATCTGTGCTGTATAGACAACAGCTCAGATTTTCTATTGCGGTCTATTGGGCACTGGTTAGAGTTGGATTTTCGACGGATTCTAAATACTGAATCCACCAAAAATCCGAACAGAAACCAATGCTGTGGAGACATGGCCTAAGGTTACTATCACACTTGCATATTTCAGTTAGTATTTTGTAAGCCAAAGCAGTAGGTCCAGGGGGGTTAACTAGACTTCATATGGCCCCATAGAAAAATAAGATGGGCTCCCAATGCCTTCTAAAAAGAGGGGGCATAACTAGACCTCATAGGGCCCCATAGCAAAATAAGATTGGTTCCCAACGCCTTCTAAAAAGAAATTGAAACAGCAGCATAAATGGCAATAATTAAAGGTATAAATAATACCGCCATATATTCAAGAGAATCCAAATAGTAGTGGTGAGATAGCAGAAAGCCACCAACTTGTTATTCCATACTAAAAGGAAGAATGTTCCTGCACCTCAGTGGGGGTCCCTCAACCTTTGAGCCCCATATCAGGTGTTATGGCTATAATTACACCCATGAGTAGGTGCCTTGGACCAGACATTTCAATTATAATTTTACTTTATTTATGTTACATTCCTGGTTTTGGCTTACAAATACTGATAAAGAATGCTGCCCAAAATATGTAAATGTAAATGTGACTTAATTTTCTCTGCTGGACCTCTTTCACGCAGTGTTTTTGTGGCATTTTCAAAAGCATGGAGAAACATCGAATTTGTTTTAAAACACTAAACCATTTTTAATGGATGGAAAGTGATACAAATGGATATAATAGTATCTGCTTCTTGATGGATCTTTTACTTTGAACTCAGTTTGCATCAGTTCATTTCTGTTTTCTAGAGGGTGTCTGTTGCTTCTGTCCACAATGGATGACCCAATGCAGATGTGAACTAGGCCTCACAAAACAATTTGCAAGGTTTGATATGTACTTTTGGCAAATTTTAGAAATAGTAATTTCCAATTTAAATCTATGGACTGGTAAATCTGCATATGAGTGACATAGTTCACTCATCTCTTCTTAAAGGTTGATCTCTGATTTAACTAATAAGTTATTTTCAGTAATATTTTTTAGAATGAATCACAGAAAAAAATGTAACCTCATATGATAAACCTAGAGTTATAATTAAAACATATAATTAATTGAACCTAGTAATCTCTACCACCACAACTCGTACCTAAGCAGGGCAACTGTCCTGAGAAGGACGACCCTGCGCTCCTCCCTCTTTCTAATCCGACCTAGTGTTATCCTAGATGAGAAAAACCAACGTAAAGTAAGACAACCAAACTGCACACAAAGTGAACAAGTGCTCTGATCACTGAAACAGACATAATCCTGACAGTGTGTACCTAGTTACAGTATCCCAATATTGTTTCTTGTATTCACTTAATTACTGTGCTGTTATCTATCAGCTTATCAGAATTGTTTTTTCTAGTAGACCGTGAAATACTTTACCAATACCTTCCCTGTAAGTTTCTATTGGGAAACTATTATCCTCTTTTTAAGTCTCTATTGGGACACTGTTACCATAACCCATCTATATACCATCAGGATTATATCCATATACTTTAAGTAGTCAGAGTACTTGTTCGATCTATGTGCAGTTTGGTTGTCCTACTTTTTTGTTGGTTTATCTCCTCTAGGGTAACAATAAGGTGCCCTATGGATAGGGAGGAGCATGGGGTCCTCCACAGGATGGTTACCCTCCTTAGGTAGGCATTATGTTGTTAGGGATCATTAGGTACAATTATACTTTTTAACTCATTAACACCTTATCGACATTTGATGTACCTGTACGTCATGGTCAAGAAGGGGTTCCTGCAAATTGACGTAGAGATACGTGATAAGGATCATGAAGGTTTTCAAGATGTGTCCGCACAATTGCAACACGGGACCAGCTGCATATTACCGCTGGCTTCATGCTGCATCGCCCGTGGCCGGAGTGAGCTATCGCAGTTGCGTCAGCTAAGGGAAATTAGCTCCCTCTATCCCTTTCAGCACTGCCACAATCTAATCACGGCTGCCGACAGCTTCACTAGCAACCGGTTGGCCATGTTGAAAAATAGAGGAAACTATCTGCTACCTATGTATTTAGAGCATCACATAAGACTACTTGGTGCATAATATATTACATTTTGAGATTTTATATTTTTATTTAAAAGCTATAATAATGTTTTGATTAATTGACTAATAAAAACAGGTTGTTGTCATATTAATTATACTTCATTCCAAATAGATTTGATATTTGCTACAATATGTGTTATTTTTATTGTCTGTGACCCTGCCATTAAAGGGCTGTGCCATGAGTGCAAAAGATGGCCGCAACTCGCAGCTCAGACTGAAGAGCTGGTTTCGCTTGTGCTGTTACTCTCCATTCTGTTCTATTATAGTTCCAAATTTCAATGCGCTCCCATAGAACAGAACAGAGAGCCGTGCACTGTGAGTTTCAGGGGTCCGTTCCTGAGATAGGTGTGAGTCCCAGAGGTGGGAACCACACCTATTAAACAATTAAATCGATCCTAGCAATATGCTATCATTGTCTATCGTGGTAGAACCCCATTAACTATCATATTTTTTGCAATTCTGATTGCAAAAAAGGTTGTAAGATACCACTGGTGTAATATCCGATGTTTAATGAGTATCCTAAGAGTAGGAAACTGTATCAACTAATGCAAAAACTGGATACTATGACTGTACCAACCAAACAGATAATAGCTCACATTTTAAAATGATGGCATTGACCCAACCATTCCACTCTTTCTTTACATATGGCCAGAAATGTGTGGATACCAAATGATAACAAAAGTTGTTAATCCAGCACCAAAGAGTGATGGACTTCACATAAATAAAATCCTAATATTTATTCAGTTAAAATATCACAACTGACATGCACATGTAGTTACGGTGACGCGTTTCGAGCACAACGTCCTTAGTCATTACTACCAATCTGCGCTAAGAACACAGAGTTAAAACCAAGTAGCAAAGGCTAAGGATTTGTAAAGGAAGAAGTTATAAATTTATAATTTAATTTTTTTTATTAATAAATTGCATGGTTGGAGGAATACAATAAATATAATAACATCATGCAACGTTTCAAAGAGGCAGAGAGGTAGCAAAGGACTACAGAAGTCTTAAATATGGACTTGGATTTAAATCGGTATGGTACAGAGTGCAGAGACTTGATTCAAAAACGTAAAAAATTATAGCAGCAAGGTCTCAGAATGTGGCTCGACCTAACAACACTATTTACTCAAAAACACATCCGCTCACATGCCTTCTATTCTATGAGGGGGGTGGTTGCTGGTATAAGGCAATACAAATAGTGTCATTTATACAGATACGTGTGGTAAATCATGCTGGCTTACAACATATGACGCCTCTAGTATTGGATTGGGCAGGCTTCCCAGCACTTTTCGGGTCTCCAAGACAAAATACTGACACCCTCTGCTCTCCAGTATTTAGGGCAAAAAATAACATACTGGAAAAATATCAAATATGAGGTATTAGTTGATACAGTAGCCACTATATTCCGCAAGCTCGCAACCCATGTCAAGGTTCCTCATATCTTGTGAGTCCCTACACTAGCCATTTACAGAAAAGTCACCAAAAAATGGGAAATTATTTACTCAAAAACACAATCACAATGCCATACTTAAAGCTCAATGGCTGGACTATAGACTGAACCCAGTAGTAGCCAACACAAGCCCCTGTGCTACTTGGGAAGGATATTACAGGTGCAGATAACTAATGAGCAGAAGCTCTCACATCCCTTAACTAGGGGAGCAACTGAATGATAAAAAACTTCACATTGAATAAGAACCAATTCCCCCCAGGGACCTAATGACACTCAATAAATATGTGGAAAAGGCAATGATCCCTGGGGGTCTTCACATTAATAAACATCCCACATGTAATTTCTCTGATAATTTCACCAATGAATGGAGTAAAATCTTAATGGATTGTTTTACTAAATTAAGGAAGCTAATTATTCTACAGGAACATGGAAAATTACAGAATGTTCAAACAGAAATGACAAATGTTAACAAACAGCTTAAACAGTTTGAAAACATTCAAATGTATCGTGAGTTAAAAACTAAAATGCAAAAATGTTTATCAACAACTGAGTATAAAATTGTTGACACCAAAAAAAGAAAATATGCACAGCATTGGATGACTATGCCACTGGATAGGTATATAGGCACAGACAAAGAAGCAACAGGAGTAACAACCATATTGAGAAACGACTTAATAAAAACAAATATGAATTTTTACTCCCAGTCCCTACAGGATAATACAGGAATAAAAAAAAAAGGAATTCCTCAAATGAGGGTTCACAAATGTAAGCAAAAAAGGTCAGAAGAAGGGAGGAAGAGAGCATGGACGAAATGAAGAAGGTATCTTATACACTACCACAAAAGTTAAGTTCAACATCAATTGAAGATTGTGTACTCAAGCTATCCAAAATTGCTCCCACTAAAGACCAAATTACAGTGTTATCAAAAGGACTTGCGTTTGTCCCTGCAGAGGATTTAAATTTATTTGACACATTGCTTAATGAAAACTAGCTTAACATATAGTATAATACCATTCGGATTCTATAACAGAATCCGACCGCATTTTACTTATGCCGTGTAGGGCTTGTTCACACGGCTTATTTGGACGAGGTTTTCGGAGCATTTCCTCACCTGTTTACTTTAGCTCTGAAACTTCTTTGGACTTTAGATAAACATCAGAGTATTTAGCAGATCTATGAATATGGAGCTGATATGCTAGTCGCTGCCATAGAACCACACACAGCCTGACCAGGAAGAGACAGGATGCATAAATGAAAGCTGCTTTTGTCTCTGTGAAACAGTAAGGTGAGAAAACCCCTTTAATGGGGAACTTTTTCTGCAGACTTAAGAAGTCCCAATGGGCGTTAAAATCTTGCCATCTCTTGCCAACCTGTATATGTCGTGGTGGGAAGAAAAAAATATTTTTTCATCTAACAACCTTTATAATCTGCAAAAACATTAGTATGGCAGATTTATAGACGATGTCCTCATTGTCTGGAAAGGTGATCATCTGTCCATATCAAATTTCATTGACTACATCAGCACTAATGAATTTAATTTAAAATTTGCTCATCATGTAAATCACCATGACATTTTTTTTTTAGATATCAGGTTGACAGGAGATGGCTCAGTACAAAAAGTAAACACTTTCCTCCATAGAAAGAGCAGAGATAGTAACACCATATTACACACCAAGAACAAACACCCCTCACACACCATAAAAGCCATTCCAGTGGGGGAGCTAACTCAAATTGAATGAGCTTGCTCAGAAAATATCTTGCCTGAAATACAAGTGAAAGAAGCCATATAAAGATTAATGCAACGTAAATATCAAAAATTGTTTTTAAACATAGCAAAAAAAGTAGTAGATTATTGGGAGACTCTTCACAAGTCATAAAATACAAAAGTAAAAATTCGCAACCTTAAATAACTTTTTCCCACTAACTACAGTATTCACTAAAAAGATCATATCAGTCATAGGAAAAAATCTTCTCATTTTGTATTAAGATATTTTACATAATGATTGCAAATCTGTATCCAAATTAGGTTGTACATTGGAGTCTCATCTATCTTCTAGCCTTTTTTAACCTACATTTGACATATAGGTACCAAAACCCCTAATTGCTAACCCATATCTTCTATCACACACATTTCTGTCACTCCCTACACTAGGGCAATCACAGGCACTTATCTGTATATAGATGTACTGTCATGGTGGCAGGTTCACCCAATTTTTATGTAAACCACCTCATATTTATGAAAGGCTGGACCATTGTAAATTCAGCACTTCTCCCCCGTTGTCTCCCCCAGACACCCTCATAGATTGTAAGCTCTCGCGAGCAGGGCCCTCACACCTTGTGTCTCATCTGTAAGTAGTCACATAGTCTCCAAAAAATTGGGAATCTCGCAAGAGAACAAAGAGTGACTTTTGATCACTATATTTACTATTTTGCCATAGGCAAACTTAAACTCTATCAGTTCTCTATCTGTAAAACACTAAAACATAACTTTTATTATGTATAACTCTTAACCTCTATACACACTATTTAAAAACCTGATTTCTAACCTCACCATTTAACCCTTTCTACTTCTGAAAGAAGGAATAGCTCATTTTCTATTATCAAGTCTGGTGGAGCACCACCTATTAACAGGAAAGCCTTATATATACAGCAATTTACTAGCTCCAGTAAGGGATCCCAAGCCTCCTACTTGGGCAGTCGTCCCTAATCTCATGGACACAAAACAAATAAGGCCCCCTTGTGACACCCTCTGCAGCAGGTGACACTTCTAGACAGAGGTGAGAAATCACAATTTAAAACGTCATATCTGACCTCCCCGACATGTTTCACCAGCTAACCTGGCTTCATCAGGGGTTAGAGGTCCGATCACATGTAGTCTAAGCTCACTTCCTTTTATATCATATTAGATACACACCCTATTCAGGTGCTCACCAATCAGCCATCAGAGAATCCACAAAAACCCACTCTCCCTTCTGCTCTCCTGCACGCACACTAATAATATGTGCTGCTAAAGCTGCCACCATACTCCCATAGACATCAAACCTCAGACACATTCGCCATCTCCATAACGGCCTTGCGCCCTATCTTACCATGCTGCCCACGCCAACGTACTGTATCAATAGACATTACAGCCCTGACTGTGATGGGCTTTCGTCTCATTTCTCTCATATTATTGCCTCTGCATGGCTCACCTAGAACGGACTAAGCAGAATAGGTGTTACATTCCACAGCACACTACCACCTTTATCAACTCCCATAAACCCCTTCTCTACCTTGTCTAATATGCATATTCATTGGGAATATAAACTCCATTGTACTGTACACTATTGTCCTATTATCTTCCCATAAAGCACTTCTCCTTTATATCTAATATACATATTCATTTTAATAAAGCTGCAAGCCTTATTAAATACATATTCTGGCGAAATCATGGAGTTCCGATTGGTGAACATGGCAGCTGGAAGCCTTGTAAAGGCTTCCATCGTTGCAATGTTTTCGATGTTTCTGGCAGGAAGTGGGGAAACTACCATTTTTGTACACCCTAATGCATTGTCTATATGCATGTATAATACATGTAGAAACGATCACAGCCACTAATGGTGAAGCACATTAGGGGGCATCAAAGTTAAAGCAAAAAAAAAAAAGTTTTAAAGTGTAAAAAAAAAGTATTAAAAGTTCAAATCATCCTCCCTTTGCCATTTTACAAATAAAAAAAAGTTGCACAGATTTGGTATAACATCATTTATCCAATATGCTGAACACCGTAGAAGAAAAAAAAAATCCAAACTGAAATATTGAGGTTTTTTGGTCATTTCAAGCTCCATAAAACTTGAAATCAATTTAATCAAAAAAGTCAAATGTACTCCAAACTGGTAGCAATAAAAAGTTCACTTCAATATAAACTATATATACATACTGTACAGTGTATTATACAGATACACCATACCCTATACACACTATATATATATATATATATTTTATATATATATATATATATATATATATATAATATTTTACACTGTACAGTATATTTTACAGATACACCACACCCTGTACACACTATATGTACACACTGTACAGTGTATTATACAGATACACACCATACCCTGTACACACTATATATACATACTGTACAGTGTATTATACAGATACACCATACCCTGTACACACTATATATACATACTGTACAGTGTATTATACAGATACACACCATACCCTGTACACACTATATATACATACTGTACAGTGTATTATACAGATACACACACCATACCCTGTACACACTATATATACATACTGTACAGTGTATTATACAGATACACACCATACCCTGTACACACCATATATACACACTGTACAGTGTATTAGACAGATACACATTATACACTGTACACACTACAGATACACATACATGCCAACTCTCCCGCTTTTGGCGGGGGGTTCCCGCTAATGGGGGTCCCCCCCCCCCGCGCCCTCCCGGCAGAGTTGGCATTTTTTCCCGCCCGCCAGCAGGCAGCGGGGGGACCGCGGCGCAAGAGTAGCGATGGTGCGCTACTCTGGCGCCGCCGGGCTGCCCTACAGGCGGGTGAAGCAGCCGCATCGGCTGCTCACCGACCCGGCGAATTTCACTGACTTGTGCGGCCGCAGCCGCACAGTCAGTCAGCGGTACAGGGAGAAGAAAAGGAGGGATCGTTCCCCTTCCCCCGTCTCCCCTTTTATGTACAGCGCCGGCCGGTGCGTGCTGTAAAATACACCTCAGTGTTGCAGGGGGTGTGGACGGCGGCTGCACTCACTCCCCTGCGAGCTGAGACTACTCAGTCGGCCGGGAGATGTTCTGAGCTGCAGGGAGCCTGGTGTGGTAAGTGGCTTTTATTATTTTACTTTTTATAGTTATAGGGGGGCTCTACCTGGCTACAATGGGAGGGTCTACCTGGCAACAGAGGGGGCACTATCTGGCTACAATGGGGGGGTCTACCTGGCAACAGAGGGGGCACTACCTGGCTACAATGGGGGGGGGGGGGTGACTACCTGGCAACAGAGGGGGCACTATCTGGCTACAATGGGGGGTTCTACCCGGCAACAAGGGGGGCATTACCTGGTACAATGGGGGGGTCTACCTGGCAAAAAGAGGGGGCACTACCTGGCTAGAATGGGGGGGGGGGTCTTTGACAACCCGAGGGGGCACTACCTGGTACAATGGGGGGTCTACTGGCAACAGAGGGGGCCACTACCGGTCTACAATGGGGGGTCTACCTGGCAACAGAGGGGGCCACTACCCGGTACAATGGGGGGGTCTACCTGGGAACAGAGGGGGCACTACCTGGCTACAATGGGGGGGGCTACCTGGCACAAGAGGGGGCACTACCTGGCTACAATGGGGGGGTCTACCTGGCAACATGGAGGGTACTACCTGGCTACAATGGGGGGTCTACCTGGAAACAGAGGGGGCATTACCTGGCTACAATGGGGAGGTGTCTACCTGGCAAACAGAGGGGGCACTACCTGGCTACAAAGGGGGGGTCTACCTGACAACAGAGGGGGCACTACCTGGCAACACTGGGGGGGGGACTACCTGGCAACAGAGGGGCACTACCTGGCCCACAATTGGGGGGGTCTACCTGGCAACAGAGGGGGCACTACCTGGCTACAATGGGGGGGGGGGCTACCTGGCAAACCCCTAAGGGGGGGCAAATACACCTTTGGGTACAATGGGGAACTACCTGGCTAACAAAGGGGCATCTACTGGCTAGCAATGGAGGCATCTACCTGGCAACCAGAGGAGGGACTACTGGCTAACAAAGGGGGCATCTACAAGGGGATACCTGGCTAACAAAGGGGGGCATCTACCTGGCTACAAATTTGGCTCTACCTGGCTACAGAGGGGGCTCTACCTGGCTACAGAGGGGGCACTACCTGGCTACAATGGGGGGGGGGCTACCTGGAAAAAGAGGGGGCCACCCCACCGGGGCTGGGGGGCCCACAATGGGGGGGGGTCAAACTGGCAACAGAGGGGGCACTACCCCGGCACAAAAAGGGGGGTCTACCTGGCAACAGAGGGGGCAACCCCCTGGCTAACAGATGGGGCCGCACTACCTGGCTAACAAAGGGGCATCTACCTGGCTAAAAAAATGGGGGCATCTAAACCCGGCAACAGAGGGGCACTACCTGGCTAACAAAGGGGGCACTACCTGGCAACAACTGGGACATCTACCTGGCTAACAAAGGGGGGCATCTACCTGGCTACAAATTTGGCTCTACCTGGCTACAGAGGGGGCTCTACCTGGCTACAGAGGGGGCATCTACTGGGCAACAGAGGGGGCATCTACTTGGCTACAAGGGGGCATCAAACCTGCCTGTAAGGGGCACTACCTGGTTATAGGGGGCTACTACTGGCTATAAGGGCAATTCTACCTGGCTTTCTTCCAAAAAAGCCGTTATGCATTTTAAGTGGAAGTGGGGGTGTGGCTTTTTGAAGGGGTGTGGCACACCAACAAGATGGTCGTGTCCATGCAAATTTTTGCCACGGCGAGCTCTGCGCGCCGCCCTCTGTAATCTCCTGCTTTTTCAATTTAAAAAGTTGCCAACTATGCAGATACATACTGTACAGTTTGAATTATAACAACAAAACCATAACCCTGTACACAGAATACAATACATACTGTACAGTGTATTATACAGATATACACCACACCCTATACACACACTATACAGGCAGTCCCCGGGTTACAAACGGGATAGGGACTGTATGGTTTGTTCTTAAGTTGAATTTGTATGTAAGTCGGAACAGGTATATTTATTAAATGTAATTCCAGCAAAAAGGTTTTTTTTTGGGATATTTACAGGGAACATTTTTAACATTTGTTTTTGCTTGCCTATGCCTTTTTTAGAAGATTTCACCCTAACGTTCTGTATCTCTGTGCAGCTGTGGCAGCTGGCACTCGTTTGTCATGGCGTGTGACTCAGTGTTGAATGTCAGCCACGCCTCATAAGTCTCCGTTTGTAACTAGGGGACGTATTTACGTCGGAACGATATAAGTAGGGAACTGCCTTGTATATACAGTACATACTGTACTTTGTATTATACAGATACCACACCCTGTACACACACTATATATACACTGTACAGTGTATTATACACACCATACCCTGTACACACAGGGCCGCCATAAAGCCAGTACAGGGGGGGTACTGGTGTATGGGGCCCGGAGAGAAATGAGCAGCAGGGGGGGCCCGAAGCCCGCTGTGAGCCGCCCATCTGCTTCACAAAGAAAATCGGAAACTTTCCCTGCAGGCTTGCGCGCGCCTGCCATTTACATACAGAGGGGCCGCACTGTGTGAGGGAGGCCCGGCCCCCCGAGTCACAGCGAGCACACAGTTGCTTATATTACAGCTCCAGTGGCTGCAGGGCCCGTCCTCCTCCCTCCTCTCTTCTGCTGCCGGGATGACAGATGACATCAGTGAGGTCCACCCACGGGGCGGGGCCTCACGGAGTTGAATAGTGACGTCATCCCGACTGCAGAGGAAAGCCAGCACAGAGAGAGGGAGGGAGGAGGACGGGCCCTGCAGCCACTGGAGCTGTAAGTGTAAAGTTATGTCTGTGTGCTTATCTGTGACTCGGGGCCGTGCCTCACCTCACACAGTGCGGCCCCTCTTTGTATATAAAAGCCTTCAGGGCCCCCATACAGGGCCTCACTCCACTTCAGGGCCCCCATACAGTGCCCCGACTCCACTCCAGTGACCCCACTCCGGGGCCCCCATATAGTGACTCAATCCAGGGCCCCCATACAGTGGCCACACACCAGTGCCCCGCCCCCCCCCCCCCCCCAGACCCCACTCCAGGGCTTCCCCTGTCCTGGACACTTCACCCCCTCCCTCCCTACCCCCCCTGTCCAGACCCCTCAGCCCTCTCTCCGTCCCCCCTGTCCAGACCCCTCAGCCCTCCCTCCTTCCCCCCTGTCCAGGCCCCTCAGCCCTCCCTCCATCCCCCCCTGTCCAGGCCCCTCAGCCCTCCCTCCATCCCCCCTGTCCAGGCCCCTCAGCCCGCCCTCCATCCCCCCCTGTCCAGGCCCTCAGCCCTCCCTCCATCCCCCCCCTGTCCGGCCCTCAGCCCTCCCTCCTTCCCACCCTTCCTGGCACTCAACCCTCCCTCCACCCCCCCTGTCCTGGACACTCAGCCCTCCCTCCATCCCCCCTGTCCTGGACACTCAACCCTCCCCGTCCAGACCCTCCATCCCGGCCCCTGAGCCTCTCTGTCAAGATGGTAATTATTACCATTTGGGGTACTATGGATGGGGTATTTTTACATGTGGGGGGCACAGTTAGGAAGATGATAAAGTGAGGAGTATCAGGTGTTTGTGTGGTAAATTCTGCAGGGACAAGTGGTGGCTGGGAGAAGTCATCATGGAGGTGTGGAGCGGATGGAGAAGAAAAAGGAAAGTGAATGACTCATCAGACAAGACATCACCTGTGAGTCACTAAATGCACATGTATATACCACTCTGAGTACTGTATGGCAGTTATATTGGTCTTGGTATAATGCTTTACATACGGTAACAGTATGGTGGTAGTATTCAGTGTTGTATGGTGTAGATATGTGGTGATGATGTTGCAGTTTTATTTGGTCTTCATTTGGTTATATTGGTCTGGGTATACTGCTTTTGGTAGTAATATTATAGGGTGATCATGTGGTCGTGTTCGCTGGCCGTTGTATATGTACAATATAGATAAACTGTACGTTGTGAAATCCAAGAAGAACTAAAATTGAAAAACAATGGCGCAATTGCTTTTTTTTTTTTTGGGAGGTCACAGCAGAATATTTTTTTCTTTTTCTGGGGTGGGGGCGTACTGGCGAGTAGGGAAGGGGTGGGGCCGTGGGGGGGCCCGGAAACTTCAGCTGTATGGGGCCCTGAAATTTCTGACGGCGGCCCTGTGTACACACTATGTATACATACTGTACAGTGTTTTATACAGCTACACCATACCCTGTACACACTATATATACATACTGTACATACTGTACAGTGTATTATACAAACGATGTCTATATATATATATATATATATATATATATATATATATATATATATGTATATATATATTTATATATACATACGCACTTTAAAACAACTTTTTTCTTTTTACTGCAACTTAGTGTCCCCCTAGCGTTCTTCACCACTAAGGCGCGCACTATTTCATCCAGTCTATTATATTGCATAAATGATGTCATAGGGTGTCCAGTTTTGTACAATGTGGTGGTTTTACTACTTCCTGCTTTTATTTGCAACTATTTAGCATCTGCTTAGTTCTGCAGATTCTTGTCATGTAACTGCATTGTTACTGTTTTGAGCCTAAAAATCAAAATGTTAATTTTTATTATTTTGTTAGTATTTGGAAAATCCACATTTGGCTTTCAACACTGCCTGAATCCTTCTGGGCCCTAGATCAGATTCAAGCATGGCTTGACCAAAATCTGATCCCAGGTCTTTTCTACACATTCCCAATGTTGGTGCAGACTGGACTTGGTTACGAATACAGCTTTTTCTTCAACTCTACCCACAAGTGTTTGATTGGGTTCAGGTCTGGGTGCTGTGGAGGCCAATGCAGCAACTCTACTTTATTGTCATGGAATCATTCCTTCTCCAACCTTGATGTATGCTTTGTTTGTTGTCCTGCTGGAACACTATGGGGGACATGTATGAAAACTGTCTTAGCCTATGTCAGGACCATTCAGCGAGCGGGAGGTGGATCCACTGGTCACCGCTAGGAGTTGGCGTAACCTATGCCGGGCAGCGGAGTCTAACGGGCCCCTTGTCTTCACCGGAGCCTGCCACAAGGCAGTGCGGGCTTTGCCACAGGGAATCCCTCAGGTCGAGACCCCCAACGCAGGACCCAGCGGTGACAGCCGAAGCAGTTAGCATGGACACAGGGCCGACCGGAGCGTAGAACCAGAGTAGGCAGGACACCGGAGCGTAGAACCAAGGTAGGCAGGACTTGGCTAGGCAGGACTGGCAAGGCAGGAGCGGAAACGTAGAGACTACGAAACCGTGAGAGAGCACGCTAGCAAACGCAGGCAACCGGTGCGAACGCAGGGACACCAGCAACTGGGCTTTATAAGGATACCCCTTTCTGTCGTTGGTGCCCAGTTGTTGGTGTCCCTGCGTTAGCAATGGTTGCCTGCGTTTGCTAGTGTTCTCTCTCATGGTTTTGCAGTCTCTATGTTTCCGCTCCTGCCTTAACAGTCCTGCTTAGCCAAGTCTTGCCTACCTTGGTTCTACGCTCCGGTGTCCTGCCTACTCTGGTTCTACGCTCCGGTGTCCTGCCTACTCTGGCTCTACGCTCTGGTGTCCTGCCTACTCTGGTTCTACACTCCGGTGTCCTGCCTACTCTGGTTCTACACTCCGGTGTCCTGCCTACTCTGGCTCTACGCTCCGGTGTCCTGCCTACTCTGGCTCTACGCTCCGGTGTCCTGCCTACTCTGGTTCTACACTCCAGTGTTCTGCCTACTCAGTTCCATGCTCCAGTCGGCCCTGTGTCCACGCTACCTGCTTCGGCTGTCACCGCTGGGTCCTGAATCTGGGGTAGCGACCTGGGGGATTCCCTGCGGCAAAGCTTGTCCTGCCTGCTTGGCGGTGGGCTCCAGTGAAGACATCGGGCCCCTTAGACTCCGCTCCCCGGCGTAGGTTATGCCAACTCCTAGCGGTGACCAGTGGATCCACCTCCCGCTCGCTGAGCAGCCTAACAGCCTAAGACTTTCTTTGTTGCCCATAGCACCAATCAGAGCACCCGTTTCATTCTTTCAGAGCACTAGATGACATGTAAGGGGAACTCTGATTGGTTGCTATGGGCAAAAAAGAAAGTCTTATACCAAGACAGTTTTAATACAAGTGGCCCTATGTCTTCCTGTTCGTACCCATAGTACTCGAGTGTATGAAGAAACACATCTTATAGAATACTTACATATAGCTCAGAATTGAGATCAACAGAGATCCTGGTCAAGTATCCAACAACTTTGGCTTTGAAACCTCTCCATATCCTCAGGCTTCCTCCACCGAACTTGACAGTTTCTTCAATTTCTCAATCCGTTTGCCCCCTTTCCCCTTGATTCTTCCAAACCCATTTGCCCCATTAGAACTCTGTCTATTGACTTTTATCTCATCGCTCTAAATCACCCATTTCCAATCTTCCATTTTTCGTACTTTTTTGCAAACTCGAGCCAACGCTTCTTATGACGAGATTGAAGTCGAGGCTTCTTCGCCTTTTTTCGGGCCATCATTCCAGACCTGTGTAATGCGTGTTGCACAGTGCTTGCATGGGCGTCTGTAATCTCACTCTTATGAAGCCTACGAGCTGCCTCCACTGCCGTGTCTATTGTGTTAGAACTGTTAGAGCTTGTGATGAGCTGACTTATTGACTCTGATATTTGCCTGGACGTCCATCTCTTGGCTTTTGAATGGATGGACTTCATTTAATATTCTTCCAGCTGTCATTGCCTCACATGATGCAGTTTGGCAATTCTCTTGGCGGAGAGACTGCTGTCGATGAGCATGATGCTTTGGTTTCTCTTTTCACACTGAACTATTAGGAAATGTGAGAACAGGTTGTAATGTGTGGTATACAAGAAGAAAAAAATAGTTCCACCACCAGGAGCAAAACAGTAACAATGTAGTTACATGACAAGAATCTGTATAACTAAGCATATGCTAAATAGTTTCAGCTCAAAGTTATGTATGAGATAGCGAAGATGGTTGTCTATAAAATGATGGGAGTCTCACGTTCAAAGCTGTAGCGGACGGTGAAATATGGAGTCTGAAAGTCAAAAGTTCAAAACATTGTTACCCTTTTGCTGGTCATTGTAAAATATATTTATTGGATACAACTTTAGAATACAAAACCTTAAAAAAAAATTGTAAATGTGCAGAACTCTGCAGTAAGTGTGACAAAAACAGAGTTTTCAACAAAAACATCCTGAATAACATTTGTAGAGTCTATAAATTTGTTCTGAGAAATAGTATTGCCTCCATCAGATCCTCCTTCATAGATGACCTCAAATCTGATCTCATTATTTCCAGGCTAGAGGACGGCCTCTCTACACTAACTTGGGTGGTGGCAAAGCAGTGACAACATGGGCAATATCTTTAACAATTTCAGCATATAAAGGAATCGCCTCATGCACAGTCAGTTTTAATGAATGGTTGAACTCTTTTACTTCTTTGAAAGTGAAAAATGTTGCTGAAATCTGGTCATTCTGTTTGCTGTGAGAGTGGAATCTTTTCCCCTGTGGCAACGCTCTGCCTGCTCCACTTTTCAAAATTAAACACCTCACCTGATGAGGCTGAAGATATGGTAGCAGTAGCACTGGCAAAACCCAATTCCTGTTGCTCCTGGCACTGTATTGAAGGAACTGTACCAAATTATTATATATTTTAAGAGTTGCTCCATTATATAACGACTATAACTCCACCAAAATGGGCACCGACAACACAACTCCCAATCCACAGCCCTTGGTGTCACTTTTCCATCATGGGCATTTATATGCAGTGCCGTGCGAAAGTATGTGGCCCCCTTGAACTTTTCAACCTTTTGCCACATTTCAGGCTTCAAACATAAAGATATCATTTTTTTTTTGTGAAGAATCAACAAGTGGGACACAATTGTGAAGTAAAAAAACTTTGAGATTCTTAGTTCACATGTTTTTGGATAAAAAAAAAGCCTAGGGCCACCCGGGGGCTTAAAAACCCGGGATCTAAAGGGGGTTTGGTCCTACTTCTCCTTACCTTTAAACTGGGTTCAAATTAAACCCCTTCCCTCTTTGGGTTTAAATTGTAAAGGGTGGAAAATTTTGGATATTTTAAACTTTTGAAAAAATTAAAAAGTGGGGGGGGTTCAAATTTAATTCGCCCCCTTTTTTTAAAATATTTTTTTAAGCGTCCACCTTTTGCGGGCGTTTTACAGTTTCAAGTCTGTATCGGGGGTTTCTTCTTCAGTTTTGCACATCGAAAAGACTAAAATTTTTTTTCCCCCAATTCTTCCCTTGGGAAAAAACAGTTTGGGGGGGCTCGGGGGTGAGGGCCTGGACTTTTGGGGGGGTTTGGAACAGCGGGGAGCTCAGTGGGGTTTGGATGGAGAGGTTTTGTGAACGGGCAGTTTTCACTTTTTTCCACGGGTTTTCTCGATTGGATTCGGGGTCTGGAATTTGGTTTAAATTTTTGGTCCTTTTCCTTTTTTTTTTAAACACCTTTGGGGAAAGTTTTTTTGGGGGTTTGGAACCATTTCCAAATTGTTAGGTTTTGGGGCCCTTTAAAGGGGGTTTGGGGGGGGCCGAAAATTCCCATTGTCTTGTTTTTGGGGGGGGGGGGTTTTGAGTTTTTTTATTTGATTTTTTTGGAAATTTGGGAGGGGGGTTTGGGGGAGCTTTTTCACCCTTCCAAAACCCTTTTCCCCCAGATTTTTGGCCCCCAAGGGGAGGGTCCCTTTAAAAAATTTGGGGGGGCCCCCCCCTCCCAAAAACCCCTTGGAAAAAAAAGGGTTTTTTCGGTTGAAAAACCCTTTTGGGGTTTTTTGGGGGGCGGTTCTTTTAATAAGGGTTTTGCTCTTTTTAAAGGGAAGGGAGTCTTTTAGGTTTTGCTTGCTCCCAAAACCCCCTCCATTCTTTTTCCTCCTCGGGTTTTCTTTTTGCAAGGGGGGGGTTTTTTGAAAAAAATAGTACAGAATTTTTTTGGAAAAAACTTTAAAAACTTCCGTCTCATCCCCCCCTGCGGTCTGACTACAGTGGCTGAAAGGGGCAAGAGACAGGGGGTTTGGGATTTTGCCCCCCTTTGTCTTCTGAAACCCTGCAGCCCCAATCCTGGCAGCCCGCGGGGGGCAAAAAGACAGACTGCAGGACAAAATATTAAAGCCTATATTTTTTTTAAAATGTGGTAATATTTTTTTTTTACATTCCCTTTTGGGCTGCTTCAGATTTGGTGAACTAAGTTGGATCAACTTTGGAATTTTTTTTTTAATAAAATGTTTAAAGATGGTTGTTTGGAGTGGGGGGAGGTTTTTTATTTAAAAAAAAGGGTTTTTTTTTTTTGCAATTTTTAAATTTTTTTTTTTCCAAATTTAAGTCCAGTGTTTAAACAGTTGGAGGGCGTCTGCCCAAAGACCCTATTCATTACTATGGGCCGGGCCCGGGTTTAAACCCTGGGGTTTGGTTTTTTTTTCCCTAAGGGGGAAACACTAACTCTGGGGCCACTTTTACCCCATCCCCAAAACGCCCCCTTGGGGTAGGGGGAAAGGGAGTTTGGGGAAAAACTGCCCATAATTTGTCAGAATGGACCCTCTAATGGAAGGGGTCCCCCTTCGGGGGGAACTGCGGCTGATAATTTTAGAATGAAAAAAGGAACCCAAAATCGAGGGGCCCTTTCCCCCTTTCTGAAATTATCAGGCTGCAGCTGTCATTTTAAAAACCGGGTTTGGGGTTAGGGAAAAATTGGGGGGGGAACCCCACACCCTTTTGCCCCTTAAAAAAAATTTTTATTTATTTGAGAATAAAAATTTATCAGCATCCACTCCCAAAAATTTTTACGGGTAGTCCCCCCTTTTAGGATACTCAAAAAAAATAAAAAAACCCAAAAAAAACCCTCGCCCAAATTTGAAAAAGGAGGGCTGGGGGCCCCAGCCCTGAACCCCAATTTTAAACCCCATCTCTAAAGGGTATTTTTCCCACAACCCCTAAATTTTCCAGATGTCCCCCCGTCCCCCGGCCCGAAAAGAATTTGGATCCATTTGGGAACCCACCGCAACAAAAGGGGGAAAGGGCCCCCCGCCAGGGAAAGGGAATCTAAGTAGGTTCCCCGGGTTTTTCCCCCCCAAAAGGCCCCCCGGCAAAGGGGGAAAATTGGAAAATTGGGGGCCGGGCGGATTTCCCCAAAGGCTTTTACCCCTGAACCCGGATTTTCCCCTTGCGGGGCCACCCCAAGGAAATTAAGCGGGTGCAAAATTAAATCACAGGCTCGTAGTGGGGGAACCGAGAAAGAAGAACAGGGCGGGCGGCACAGGTTCTTTGGTCGGGGGCCCGGCCACTAAGGTTCCGGGGGGGCACCCCCCCGGTAAAAGAGCGGGTCAAAGGAACGGAAGCAAAAAGGTTTTACCGGGAAAAACAGGGTTAAGTCAAAACAAGGCTTGTAACGCTTTCTTTTTAAAAGGCGGGAAATGGCACAAAAAAGAATCGGGCAACACCCCCCAGGAAGGGGCCGGGGCCCTTAAAAATAAGGGAAAGGGGCCCCCTTATACCCAAAATTTAACCGGTTTGCACGGGCCCTTTTAAATCCCCGGCAGTTTCCGGGGCCCCCAACCCGCCTTAGATGTCGGGGACCGCGCCAAGGGGAAAGGGGGAAAACCGAACAGGAGGGGGCGGCGGGGAAAAGTAGAAGGGGGGAGCCGGCCGGTTTGGGTTTGGAGCCGCCCCCGCCCGTTTAGGGGCCCGGGGGGCCCGGGGCCCGCTTTACCCGGCGACCACGGGTTGTCCCCCGGCAAAACCCGGGACGGGGTGGGCCGGGCCCCCCCTTGACAGAACCCCCCCCCCCCTTTGGGGGCCTCCCCCCCCCCTTTCGGGCCCCGGGAAAAGGAAACCTCGGAATTTAATGTAAAAGATCCAGAAATTTTGCTCCTGGTCCCGGGCCCCTTCCCCCTGCGGGCCCGAACCCCCCCCAAAGGCCCAATTTAAAGAAAAAACCCGGGGGTTTTCCCCCTGTTTCGCCCTTCATATCTAAATCCTTTTTTAACCGTAACAGACATCGGGGGTTAATTCGGCCCCCAGGAGTGGGGGGAACAAGCTACCCCGAGAAAAAGCTTTTTAAGGGAATGCCCGGGTTTTTCCAGGGAAAACAGGGAAAGGGAAAAGTTTCGGGACCCCCCAAAAAGTGGGGGGAAGGCGGGCTTGAAATGCTACGGGGGTTTAATGCCTTGAGCACCTCGAAAGGGAAACCCGGGAATCGGGGACCCATTTTTAGCTGGGAACCCTTGAAACGTATATATTTTAGCCGGGAAAACCACACCCTTTTCACCTGGCAAAAAGGGTTTGGGCGGAGTTTTCCCGTTTTTTTTGTCGGTTTTGACCCTTTGGGGGGGGCGGAGGCCGGGATTTACAAATTTGGGGAAAATTCGGGTTTTAGTTTTTAGTTTTTCAGGCCCGGGCCCATTTCTTCCACACGGGGACCTCCGGGGGAAACAAAAAGGGGGGAGGGGTGGGCAGGATGCCCGCCCATAACAATAAAAAAAAGGAGCAAAAACCAGCAGACTCTGATCCAATGATTTTAAACGAAAACTCCGGCCCAGGGCAAAAAAGGCTGGCCCAAATCCCCCCTTTTTGGCGCGCGGAGACAAAGTGCGCGGGGTAGAAACCCTAGGGTCGGGTTTACTCTCTCTACCTTCCCCAAATTGGACTGGGGGGTGAGGCCTTGAAGAAAAGTCCAGTTTCATTTGTAGTTGGTTACAGAGGGAGCGCCAAATCGGGAGACAAATTGAAACCCACGGTCCACACAAATGTGTTTGAGGGACCCCAAAGCAGCCGAAAAATTTTAAGAAAAAATTTAGACGGCAAGGCAGGAGCTAAAGGGTAGGCCCGGGCAGAGGAATAAAGTGGGACATTTTTTAAACCCCCGGGTCTGTAACCACCCGGGGATCACGGTGTTTCCCAGCGAAGGGGGAGATCCTTGAAAAAAAATCCAGGGCCACAGGGGCCAAAAGGACAGCTGGGTAAAAAGGTAGAGGCAGGAGAAGCCCCCCCCCGGGTTTTTAGGCGAGGAGCCCCTTGTTCCGGGCACGGGAAGCGCAGGCCCCCACAAAACTCACAACACCCTTTTGGGCTAGGCTCGGCCCCAGTAAAAATCGAGAGAAGAGAGGGGCAGGACCTCTGCCCTTGGGTGCCCCCCCAAAAGGGGAAAGAAAATGACCCCATGACAAAACCCCTTTTCCCGGGAAGAGCGGACGGACGAAATGTCTTCCCCGGGGGGAAGGGCGTTGTGATCTATGGGTTGCCCCGGAGATGGGGAAAATCCTGGAGGGGATAATGTGCCGGGGGAAGTGGACCCCCCCAGTTCCCCCGGGCCCCAAAAGACGGAGGACCCCGTCGGCCCTTGAAAAAAAATTTCCCGTTCCGCAGGGGCGAAAATGAATAAAAAATTTAAACCCCGGGAAAAAAGAAGGGGGACCAAAGGGAGCCGGGTGGATTTTAAATTTTTGGGCAGCCCGGGAGGATACAGCGATTTTTATGGTCGGTATGGTGCTGACGGGGTAAACGACCCCCCTCCAAGAGATTCTCCATTTTTCCCAAAGTGCCACCCTTAATGGCCAAAAATTTCCCCGGGTTTCCCCATAGAGTATTTTCCTTTAGCAGGGGAAAAAACTTTTAGAAAAAAAACCCGAAAATGGGGGGTTTTTTGCCTTTGGGGGCCCCTTTCTGGGAGAGTTTTGCCCCCCCCCCCCACCGAGGGGGCGTCGACCTCAGAAAAAAAATGGTTTTTTCCCAGAAATCTGGCCAAAGAGAGCACTGGGGGAAAGGGGGCAAAGGGCACATTTTAACTTAAGAATTTTTCCCTCTGCTGCTGGGTGGCCAGAGCTTAGGTTTTGCTTTCCCTTTTTGGGTTTAAAGCCACCAGGAGGAAAAATGTGGTATAAATTTGGGCCTGTAATGGGTTTGGGGAAACCCCAGGAATTTTTGTAGGGCTGGGAGCCCAGGGGGCGGGGCCCATTTGAAAGGACGGGCAGACAATTTCCCGCGGGGCCCCACCCTGTGGGCCCTTTTTGTCAGAAATGTTTTAAACCGGGGAAATGGAAGCTCTGCTGAGGGCACTTCCCCAAAGTTTGGCATAAAAAGGGGGTTGGCCCTTAACGTCTGAGGACCGGGCGCACGTAAAACTTTAAATGGGATTCAAGGTGGGGGGAAAAAACCAAAAAATGTCCAAGGAACAAAACCCACGTATGGGGGTACGGGAAGGCCCCGGGAAAAAGATGCCCTTTTTGACGAAATTTTGGAAAGGGCCCCCGGGGGCCATTGAAGCCTAAGGGAAATAAAACCAAAGGTACTCAAAATCCCCGTCCCCGGGTGTTGAAGGCGATCTTCCTTTTTCCGGTTCCACCCCCACGTATCCGTATGAGGTTAAAAGCCCCCCGCAGGCCCAAATTTTTTAAGTAAAGACCCCTTGGGGCCCCCTCGTGGGAGGGCCCAAACATTTTCCTTTGATCAAGGGCGGGGGAAAAGGGGTTTTTTTAAAACCGGATCTTTTAAAGGCCCGATACCCTATGAAAAGGACGCAGGCTTCCCGGTCCTTTTTAAAGCCACGAAGAAAAACCCCGGGCCCCCCCAGCGGGAATAGGAACTTCCCGGAAAAACCCCCCCTCTGGAGATTCCCCTTAAAATATATGTAGACAATAGCCAAGGTCTCAGGAAACCGACAGGGGTTTAAAACCCTGCCATGGAGGAGATGCCCCGGGGGCAAAAGATCAATAGACAGCCCGTAGGGGCCCGATGGGGGCCGGCAACGTCTCGCTTCTTCCTGGGAAAGAAGACAATTGTGAAGGGTTTTGGTATGGTGCGGGAAAGGCCCGTCAGAGGCTTAAAACGACCCCGAAAAAAGCGAAAAGCACCGGGCGGGGGTGCCACCCAAACCCAGCGAACGACACCCCGGCCCCCCCCCAAAACCCCGGGACTTCGCCCGTCGGGCCAATCGAGCAGGGGAAAGCAGGCGTTGCAGCCAGGGGGAAGACCCAGGAAAATTTGGACGAGGGGGGACCGGGAAAGAAAGAAAGCAAGTCTCTCCTTAGCAGCACCCCAAATTGGGAAAAGGGCCCAAAGGGCCCCCTTTTTTCCCGGGAACCAAAATTGGACCCTTTTACAATCTCCCGCATTGATTTGAGGAATGATAGGGCTTTTTCCGGGGGGCGGATCACAGCCTAAAACGGGGAAACCAGGCCCAGGGCGCCCTTCACGGGGAAATGGTAAAAGGCGAGGAGGGGGCTTGCTCCCCCACCTGGGGACGCATTTTCCTCCCTACCCTAGGTCGCCCTTTCCCCCCCCGACGCTGGGGGGGCCAGGGGGGCAGGTTTCGGGGGGGAAAATGGCCCTGCACTGCCAAAATTACAAAACAAAGTTTCTCCCCCACTTTCTTTCGGGTTTTAGCTCAGTTGTAGACAGGGGGGGCCCATCCCACCTCCATGGCCCTTTTTCGGGGGCAGGGGGCGGGGGCAACTGAAGGGCCCCCCCTTTGAAATGGGGGGGCCAGACGGGGAAGACAAACGGGGTCTTAACTTGCTCCCGTTCCTCCCGGGTTTTTTTCCTTTCCTGGTTTTCTGAAAAAGGATGTCAATCCGAGGGGCCGGGGAGAAAAAGGTCACCAAGGGAAGCCCGGGAGATCCCGGGGGGAAATTTTAAGCACCCTTTGACAGGGGCGGGAAAGAGGCCCTTCTTGAAGGTGGCATTTAAACCCGCCGTTTTAATTTCCCCAAATAACTCGGGGGGCCCAAAAAGGTGCGGAAATTTAGGGCAAAAACCGCCTAAAATTTGGGGCCCCCCCCTTGGGCCCCCAGATTTAGAAAGGGCAGTCTCGGCAGCCCAAACCCGGGGATGGTTCCTGGGAAAACGCTCCTGAACTCGGGAATGAAATGAAGCCATTTGGGCTGTGCCCGGAAACACCCCTGTTCCCAGAGGGGGGTTAGCCCAGGCCAGGGCTTTCCCCCGGAGAGAACCCCAAACCCAACGAACGCCCCCCTTTAAAAGCCCCGTTGGGTTTAGGAAATTTTTGGTTGCCCTTTAAAACCCCCAAATATGCGGGGGAGCTTTGGGGGGAAAAAAGCCCCTGCGGGCCTTGGAGGTCCCCATCGAATTTGGTCGGCAAAAGATAACGGAGTTTGGGGGAAACCAGCGGGGGGAGCCGGAACCCGGGGGAGCAGCGGGACCACGGGAGGGGGTTTTTGTTGCTCGGGAGGTCCAGGAGCTGCTGCATCATGGGGGAAGAGAGGGGCTGAGTTGCGGGGCTTGCAGAGCGAGTTTGTGCCCTGCGGGACCCCAAATGGCGGGGGAGGTCAGCTTTAAACCCGGCAAAAGGCCCCTTTGGGCCCCGGAATCCAAAGGGCCGGATCTTGCTGTAAACGTCCCCGGGAAACGTAAAAAGGGGGATCCACTGGACCATCCCCAAGCAAGGGTTTTAACCCAAGCCAGAAACAGAATTTTAAGTAGGCCCCCTTTTTTTCCCCAAAAGCCCCCCCGGGCCAAAGCGGGATGGACTTGCGGGCGGGGGGAGTCCACCGGGGTGGGGTTCCCCCCGACAAAAATTTGGGTTTTTTGCAGTGGAAACCAAAAGGGTTTTATAGCGTGGTGAGAATCGTCAGGCAGGCCGTATTCGGGGACAGGCAGAAGGTCAGGGCAGGCGGCACAGGTTCGTGGTCGTGGAAAAGGCACGGGTCGGGGCCGGGGGCAAGATGCGGGGTCGGGGAAGGGAAAGGGGCAAAAGGGTTACGGTACAGGGTAAGTCAAAAAAGGGTTTTGAAACCTTTCTCTATAGGTTTAAAATTTGGCACAAAAGTCCGAAACCCACCCCGGGAAGGGGCGGGCCCTTAATAAAGGGGCAATAAACCGGCAATACCCAATTTTCCCGGGGTTGACGGCCCTTTTTTAAAAAATCTCGCAGTGCCCCGGCGCGGGGCGCTCCCGGAGGCTGAGACCGCAAAAGGGGAGCCCCCGGGTTTAAAAGGGGAAAGGAAGAGGAGCCGGGGCCCCGCCGGGGGAGCGCGGCCACCGCCCCGACATGCGGGCGGCGGGCCCGTTTCGTTGGCGGCGCCCCACCGGGGGTGTGCCCGCGACCCGGGGGGGTTTCCCGCGGGCACCCCCCTTGGACATTCAGCACACATTTTCCCAGCGTTTTTATACGCCTAATATAGCGAGATGCCGGGGCCTCAGTTACACCATGTAAAACAAAAAGAATAACTCGGGATTGAAAAGATAAAAAGGGAAATTTTTCCCTTTAAAGGCCTCGTTAACAAGGGCCCTTATTTTCGCCGGGATTTCCCGACGGTTTGGATCGTCCAACCCCCGTGGGCCCAAAATCAGTCAAAATTTAAGTAAAAACCCCCATTTTTCTATTGATTTAAATTAATAAAAATTTTGGGCTCGTCGTTTCAAAACACACGTATTTCCGTCCCGGATTGCCCGCGGATTGACGAGGGCAACCCGGGGAGGGAAAAAAACAATGGGGCATGTAAATTATTTACGGACGGTTTCACCCCCAAAATGGAAGGGGAGATGGGGGGAATCCGTCGGGAAAATATTTTCCCAAAAACTGCCGCACTTAGTGACATTTATTTGCCAAACTGATTTTTCAATTTATTCAGAACGTATTTACGACCCGGCCCCAATCCAAAGAAAATTTAACGTTCTGAAAAAAAGCCGTGGGAAAAAGGGCCCTTTAAAGGTAGCCAAGAAGCCGGGTTTTCTATTAACTTTATTATTTTCCCTCGGGTGTTTTGAGACCTAAATTTCCCCTAACATCCTCTGTATGAAACTAATCTCCATGGAATAATTGTTTTGGCAGGTTGTAATAGATGTTTAAGGAGGGATTTCTTAAGATTACTAACTGGCATATCACATAAAAAGCAGTATTGCCTCCGGTGAGTTAAGAACTGAGATACCTGTAACCTCCTCCATCACCTCTATTACCGAGTTCCAAAATCCTTTGAGCAAGGAGTATCCCCACCAAATATGGGATATGGTGCCCTCCTCCTTCCCGCATCGCCAGCATGCATTTGAAACCGATGGTAGCATTTCTGTAATACAGGGGTGACTATATACCACCTAGACAGATCCTTATAGCAGGTTTCTTGATGTCTGGAAGCGATGACTGCTCCCACTGTAGAGTAGTAAAGTAAAGACCCAGCTTACGCCATCGTTGACAAAGAGGGGACGAGATTCAGAGTGAACAGAGAGCAACATTTTAAGATTAAGAAAGAAAATCTCATCTAAAAGAAGTAGGAACAAATTCAAAGGTCTGGGGGTCTATGAATTTTCACCCTGGGTTTAAATTTTGCAAAAAAATGGGACATTGCATTAATAAAAGGGAAAACAGCAGAAAATTTTTCACCCCTGGATGATATCAAAAAAATCTTTTTCAACTTCCCTTCTGAAGTCACATGACAAAACTGCAGCGGGGCTTCCTATATACCCCCTAGAAAATCAGTAGGTGAATAACCTGGAGGGAAATGAGAGTATGCGAGTTTCTATGTGAGTAGAGAGTGGCCAGGGTATGTCTCACACAAAAGGAGGAAGACACGCCTCCCTGAATAGCCAGAGTCCAGTTCCAGGGGAGGACTGCCACCGCAGAGGAACTGAGATCTATTGCCAGATTGACCCAAAGTTTCCTATCTCGATCCGCTGTTAGAGCCAGGAATCGGGCATACGCTGAGGCCAGATAGTATAGTCTACAATCAGGCAGTCCTGTACCACCAGCATCCTTTGGCCTGAGGAGTGTGTCATAAGCAATTCTTGGTCTTCGGGTGGACCAGACAAAAGAGCTAAAACAGCGACTCACCTTCTTCCAAAATGTCATGTTTTTTTAATGACTTATATTTCATAAGGTTTCCTTTGCGACTATTGTCGGTACACTCATTTGGATTATTGTTGACCAACATTGGATTGATTTCTTTAATCAAATGGTGAAAGAGGGCTGATGTCGGGGAGTGTTTATTTAAATAAAAGTTTTTTTGTGCAATGTGTGTGTTTTTGTTTCCCATTTAATTCCAGTTTTAGGGGTACTGGGAGGAGCCAGTAACCGTCAGAAGCGAACCCTCTAATGTGATGGTCCGCTTCTAGCGGGCGGGGGGGGGCATGCGGGCTGCGTATTTTTAGAGTGGAAGGACGAGTATTAATGGACTTTTCTTCCATTTTAATAGTAGCCAGGCTGTAGCTAGTCTATTTTACCTTGAGTTGCTTATGGAAATGGAGGGACCCACGTCTACTTTTCTTTTCAAAAATCAGTTTATTTATCTGAGAATCCTAAAGTGGGCACCTCTCTGTAATCATTACAGTTGGATTGCCCAGTGCAGATCTCATAAATTAAATACATCTTTCAGAAAAAAAAACAAACACATGGTGGTCCTCCCCTCTATTTCCATAACCAAGCCAAGGTAAAATCTGACAGCTAGGCAGCCTGATACTATCAGTATGGAAGAACCATCAATACTAGTCTCTTCCATCTAATAATATAGCAGCACGCAGCTCACTCTCCTGAAGTGGACCATCACATTAGAGGGATTCGAAGTACCTGGATGTGTGTGTGTGTTCATATCTCCCCAGAATCCCTGTGGCGTGCGTTAATGGGATAGTAGCTGTCACAGCGCTGTGTCAAGCCTTGGGTAACAAGAAAAAAACCGCTTGGCTGACACCAAAGCTCCCGATTTATAGTAATGAATTGAGCGTTGTCAGGACCACCTCCACTACTATCACTGGAATCATATGCGGAAAAAAAACAACACTCAAATGCACGAAAAAAACTTTTATTTAATAACAACTCTCCTTCAACACCAGCCGCATCTTTAACCTATTTTATTTGAAAAAATAGATCCAAGAGTGTCCAACATAGTCCACTTGAACTTCAACGTAGTCCAAATAGGAACTGTAAATTAACGAAACATTACACACGCATTAAATGTAGGGCATATCCCTACTCAGCATCCAAGGAAGTGGGTGACATCATCGCCCAAGGTAACATCCAGCATTCCATGATAGGATACTGGGTTCCCTTTAGGTTGAGGATCGAGTGTCATCCTAGCTTTCCTTGGATGATGAATAGCTATAATACCAACCCGAGTCTGTCCCTGGAGCCCTTTCTCAGGGCCTCCCTGCAGCTGCCCAAAAACAGACCGCAAGGGGCGGGAGACAATGGGGCAACTCTGCCCTGCGGCGTCTGTATCTAGGCCCCTACAGCTCTGCAAACAACTGGCCGCAAGGGGCAGCGTGCAATGTACAGGAATGAAGGGGGCAACACCTGACCCCTGCAGCTGCCAAAGACAGACCTCAGGGGGCAGGAGACAGGGAGCAGAAGGCAACTTCTAAGTTGTGGCCTGTCTCCTGCCCATTGAAACAGCCAGAGACAGACCCCAGGGGGCAGGAGCAAGGGGCAGAAGATAAGTGGGCAACTCCTACCCCATTGCACATTCACACACCCCTCCCACACAAACACCTCTCGCACGTACACTGACATATAGCCATCTCCCACAGACTCAAACACACACCCCTCTCCTACACACTCAAATACACACACACCCCTGTGGTGCACCCACCTGTCCTGCTGTCGGCATCCTTGCTCTTCATGCAGCTCCCACTAAGCCCCGCCCCCTTTTCCCAGTAGTGGTCTCCAGGGCTTCCTGCTCTAGTAGCTTCCTATTGAAGCTAAGAGAGCACTGCCGGCAGAGGACAGAGGCTTCAAGGCTGTGTCCAGAGACCTCATCTGCGGGAGGTTAAGCAACCCAAGCGGGAGTGGGTGGCGGGACACGGCCCCCATTAGCGGGAGGAGCCTATCTACTACCATGAAATGGCCCACCTATAGCCTATGCTACCTTCCTAGGAGGCCACCTACAGGCCTACTGTGGTTCCACTATTGCCTACCTAGCTACCTGGGGCATAGCAACAGCCTACTTATCTACTTGGGGCCTGCCTACCTACCTACCTGGGGGCTGCTAACTACTGCCTACCTATGGCCAATCTACCTACCCACTGTTAGCCTACCTAACTGGGAATTGTCTACCTACTTGTGGCCTAACTACTGCCTACCTACCTAGGATCAATCTACCTACCTACAGGTGGCCTACTTACCTGAGGGCCTATGCACTGCCTACCTCCCTGGGGCCTATGTACTTGCCTGTACCTATCTTGTGCCTAACTACTGCCTACCTCACTACCTGCAGCCTTACCATATCTATCCTTACCTCAGGCCTACTAACCTATCTAATGGGGGTCTACTTACCTGGTAACATGATTCTGAGGGGTACAGGCCATAGCTGTAACACAATCTCACAGAGGTGGGGGACAGGGAGTAAGGTGCTGGAAAAGGGAGGACTGCACACCCGTGCGACATTTCTAAGAATGAACTTCTTGGTCCAATATTTATATACCAGCTACTAAATACACTGCACTGATTAAAGACTTATTAATTCAGTTGCTAGTGTATTTTAGTAGTCTGGTGCCTTCACATTCTGAATAGGTAGACTAGGAAAAATGAAATGTCTGGATGACCACCGAGAATTTATAGGGTAGTGTAAACGTAGTTTAGGACCACCTGCATTGAGGTCTCTGTTGAAAGTGAGGTGGGCTTAAGTAATTTGCGCAAAAGTGTGAACTAAAGAACCTCATTAAAACTTTCGCGCTTTGTTTAAAGCAGAAAGTTTTTTTTCTACGTTATTATATTTTTGCTGTGCGCGCTGTTATTGTTACTGTGCTATTTAGATTACAGCCTATCACAGCCGTGCACCCACATTAAAAGTTTTTGGAGGTTGCTGACCAAATTTTGTGTGTTGTGTATTTACAAATAGGGGGAAGGTGTGTGCATCCTCTTGGGTTTTTTAGGGCACTCCACCCATCTACACAGACTTTTTAATCAGTGCCACAATGTATTAGTAGCGGGGGGGGGTGGGCGGAGGTGCCTTCACATTTCTGAAAAGGTAGGTCTGATGCGACCACAGAGAAACTTTATAGCGTTAGTGTAAACGTAATGTTGACCCAACTGACTATTGAGGTCTCGTTGAAAGGTCGAAGGTGGGCTTAAGCAACAATTTTGCGCATAAAGTGTAAACAAAGAACTCATAAAACTTTCGCTTTTTTTAAAGCAGTAAGTTTTTTGTTTATAAGTATCTATTTAGTGCTGCATGCTGTTATTGTTATGTGTATTTACGATTACAGCCATCACAGCGTGCACCCTCATTTAAAGTTTTTTGGAGGTGCTGACCAAATATTGTGTGTTGTGTATTACAAATTAGGGGGAGGGCTCCTCCATCTTGGTTTAGCTACTCCACCCATTACTACAGATCTTTTATCAGTGCGTGATTTAGTAGCTGGTGCCTTCACATTCTGAAGGTAGGTCTGGATGGACCACAGGAAAATATAAGCGGTTAGTGTCAAACGTAGTGTAGATTAATAAATCATGACCACCTTGCATTGAGGTCTCGTTGAAAGTCGAAGGTGGGTTAGCAATTTTGCGCAAAAAGTGTGAAACAAAGAACCTCATAAAACTTTCGCTTTTTTCAAAGCAGAAGTTTTTTTTCAACGTATTCTATTTTGTGTGCTGCTGTTATTGTGTATGTGTATTTAGATATACAGCCTTCACAGCGTCACCCACATTAACTAAAGTTTTTTGAGATGCTGAACCAAATATTGTGTGTTGTGTATTAGTATTAGTATCTAGCTTTGTCTATTGCCTGAAGCAGAGCATAATTCCATCCCTATGAAAACTGGACTGCAGGGCAGTATTCCACATGACAACTACCCCAAGACACTCACATAGAAATGTAGGGTAATGGTTCTGCGACTGGCAAGCATGTCTCCAGACCTAAACCCTAGTGTGCATCTGTGGGCATCCTAAAATGGAGGTGAGGATTGCCAAGGTCTCTAAAATCCACCAGCTTTAGTGAACTCCATGACCAAGAGAGTCAAGGCAGTGCTGGAAAAATATTGGGGGCCACACAAAATATTGACACTTTGGGGTGTACTCACTTTTGTTGCCAGCGGTTTAGACATTGATGGCTGTGTGTTGAGTTATTTTGAGCTCACACTAAATTTACACTGTTATACAAGCTGTACACTGACTACTTTACATTGGATCAAAGTGTCATCAGTCTTGTCCCATGAAAAGATATAATACAATACAGTATATCTTACTTACTTCTGTGAGATACTGTATATAAAAACAAGCGCTTACCAAAATCTATCTATCAAAGAAAATCCATGGCAGTTCACAAAGAGATTTCAAATGCAAAAAAGGTGATTTCTTCCTCTGTGCCAAAAGAACAACGATGTTTCAGCTCCCTCGTGGAGCTTTTGTCAGGCTTTTTCAAGCTATATATATTTATATGCACTGCATAGTCGGATGATGAATGCCACACAACTACAGGCATGTTTAAGGGAGGTGAGAGGCAACCAAGTGTCACGAAAGTCTATTTTTAACCATCTAACACTTAGTCTTTAGTGTGCCACTGATATTTGTGTTAGATGTATGCTATTGCCTTTTCAGTGTGCACCTATGTTGCGTTTTTTAAAGTATATTTTAGATGTGCACAAGATTTTACGTTTTTGTATGTCTATTTGAGAAATGGCAATCTCATTGGCTTGCTGCACTCCAGATGCCTCTTTTAAACCAGTGCAGGATAATCAATTGCTAGTCCTTACATTCCCTGAGAGTTGCAGTTGGATGACGCCTAGTGATGGGTACTGTGTTCGTGTAGGGACTCACTGCTTGGATCCCTTGACGTTTTGGGAGGTGAGCTTATATAACAATTTTGATCAAATACTGTAAACTAGAGTCCAGGTTTTCTATTTCCTTAGCAGTAATGCATATTCCAAATATTCCCTTTGTACTTGAAGGTTTTACTTTAGTCTTTAGTGTGCCACGATATTTGTGTTCGCAGTTGCTATTGCCTTTTCAGTGTGCACCTATCGCCCCTTGCGTATTTGCTTAAAGTTTATTTTAGATGTGCACAGCCTTATTTACGTTTGTATTTTAACCATTTATCTCTAATGCTGTCTGTTGTGCTATGTTTGGACCGCAAGGTCTACCTGACCAGTACCTGACCTGGCTGGTGTATATTGCTCTCCTTGATGCCTCTAGCATTGTTGACGGCCATCATTTCTGCTCAGAGTGAAATGACATTCATCACTGAAAAACACTGAAAACCATTGCGTCCTCTCAGTTTAGCAGGCTCCCGGCATGCAAGAGTATGATGCCTGTGTCTGGTGGTGTCGTCAGGTCGTCTAGCACGCAGACCACACTGATATAAATGGTTATGAATAGTCTGATGGGACACTTGGTTGCCTCTTACCTCCCTTAAATGTGTTTGGAGTCGTGTGGCATTCATCATCCACTTCTGCAGCACATTGTTTACATTGAAGCGGTCATCAGTGTGTGATGGAGTCAAAGGACATCCACTTCTGGGTCTGTGGTTCCAATATGTGAACAGCATGATGAGGAGAACTGTTTAAATCCCAATTTAAATTTATTCCCTAAATTTAATGTGCAATTCAGGGATCAAACCCCTTTTTGGAATTGTGCCATTACGTTCCTTGTTTAGATGATCAGCTAGGTGTGTGCAATAACTACTGAAAACATTGAACAGCTTGGAATGTGCATTCTAAAACAGTGATTAGCCTTCATTTAGTTCATTTAAAAAAATCAATATCATTTTTTGTTTCATCCTTAAATTCAATCAAAAGCCAAATTTCCTCTACTTTTTGTGAGTAGTGTGTATTGAATGTTCTCTGCACTTGCACTGTATTTTTTCATAAAATCATGGCCATTATATTGTAAGAGTATCACGTTTCTAGGACCTCAGTGATGAGATCTTTTTTGTTTTGGTTACATTTTTCATTCTGAACTATTTTTATATTTGCGTTTTACTATTTGAACTTTTTGTGCTTTGGCTTATACTAATAAAATTACTGTTTTTTACTTTTTGGCTTGCTGATTTGTCGTCGGCAGTTTGGGTGCCGGTTCACTTAAGGTACATACTGATATTCAGTTTTGTGAGTCTTCTGTTGTGCCTTTTTTTTGTTATATTGATTTTACCAGTCAGGGGCATAACCACAGGGGGAGCAGACGTAGCAGCTCTCACAGGGCCCGGGCGCTTAGGGAGCCCGGGCCTTGAGGCAGCCGCTACCATGTCTGCTACCCCGGTAATGCCACTCCTGGGCCCGCCGGCAGTGATCTTGCCGAACAGTTCACTGTGGCATGGGTGTGAGCTGACGTTGCCCGGCCAACATCCCACCTCTGAACGCTCCGGCCCTCTCGGCTCGTCCGAGCATTCAGAGACGAGCGCTTGCCCTCGTGTAGCAGAGTGGAGCACAATCGGCGCTCGGCCTCTGACTACTCCTCCCTTACACCATGGGTGCCGGCTCTCGTTCTGTGGATCATGTTGCGGTTGCGATTAAGTCACAATGAACACGACGACCCGCGCCTGGCACAGCGCTGGAGCGCGGTGTCTTCAGGACGGATTTCTTATTTTACCTGCCCTACATGTCCTGTATTGCACTACACAGACTGCTAGTATACCCCAGCCTTGTGCTATATATATAGCCCATCCTCGCCTAGCCTAAGATACCCAGCCTTGCCTTTGTTACACCCAGCCTACAACTATATACCTCCCAGCCTGCCTACTAATACCGCAGCCCTGCCTATATATTTCCTACAGTAACCTGTAAAATATATTACCTTCAGCCTGCTATATAGTCCTCTGAGACCTGCCCTGACTTTAGAAACCAGTGGCATATATAAGTCCCCCTCGACAGCTGCTTGTGTATATGCCCCTGCCTTTTTATATCCCCCTTATGCTACCTATATAGCCCCCCCCCTTGCCTATCTTATCCCCTAAGCCTACCTATATATCCCCCTAAGCCTACCTATATATTCCCCAGCCTGCCGCTTATTGTATACCGCCTTATTCCCTATGTTGCCAATATAGCCCTATAGCCCCAAAAGCCTGCTTGTTACCCCCTTTAAAAAAACCCCCCTTTTAAAAAGGGGGTTTTTTGGTTTCACCTTTATATAGTTTCCCCTAAAACCCTGCCAAACCTACTTATTTTGGCCCCTATAGGCCACCAAACCCCAAAGGTTACCCGGTATGGCCCCCTATAGCTCCCAAAAAACCTTCCCGGATTTTCCTTTTTTGCCCCTTTAAAACCCTTCCAAAAATCTACATCCCAAACCTATATGGCCCTAAAACCCAACTCCCCAAAAGCCCCCTTTGGCCCTATTTGGGCCCCCCTATACCCAAATTTTACCTACCTGTTCTTCCTATGTGGGCCCCCCCAATAGCCTAGCTCCCCTGGGGCCCACTACCCCTTTTACCTGTGATTTCCCCCAAATGTTTACCTCCCTTACCGGGGGCCCTTTAAATACTCCCTTACCTAAATAAAGCCCTTGCCGGGACTATTGCCTACCTCCCTAGGATCTCCCTATCTGGGGCCAAGGTACAAACCTACCTAAGTCTACAAACCCAAACCTAGCAAAGGGGCCTTTTCCCCCAACCTTTTATCTAATGAGGGTTTTTCCTTTTGCTTATAGGATTTGGGGGGGGAAAGGCCCATAGCTGTAACACAATATCCAGGGGGTGAATCCTCTGTTCCCCCCCTTAGGAGATGGGAAGTTAAGAAAAGGCCTTTTTCCCTGCCCCCCCCACCCTTGGGAAGTTTTTTAAAAGATGGGGGGCGGGTTTTTGTTGGGTGCTGAAAAATTTTGGATCCTAAGATTTTTGGTGCCCAAAATTTTTAAACAGGGGACGAGTGGGGGCCCGAGAAAAATCCTCACGGGGGTCGGGGGCGGAGGGCAGAAAAAAAGGGGAAGTCAAGATTTGGGTTAGAGAAAAGTCACCTTTGGTAAAAAAATGTAACTGCACTGTAATCAAGTCTCAGGGGTCTGTGTCCCTTTGTGTTACCTTTTATATGGCACTGAATGGAGGTAATTTAAAAGGTTTGTAGGGCCCTGGTGAACACTGGTGTCTAACTATATGGTCACTTTTATGGGGGGTTTAATACGTTTGTAAGCACCTGTGAACCCCTATTTCATCCCTTATTAGGAAAAATATTGATTTTTATAAAATTTAAAAAGTTTAGGGGGTTAGTCACTTGTGGGGGGAAAATTTTTGTGGTTTTGTTTTTTCGGCGCATAGTCTAGTCCAAAAAGGGTTAGTAACTTTTTGGTAATATTAATATGGGGTTTAGTGGGTTTTTTGGGTTTGGGTAGAGGGGGGATATTTTTGGGTTTAAGGTATCACCCCTTCCCTTTTATTGGGAACTGCATGACTTAAGGGGGGGCCCCGGTTTTTAAAATTGGGGTCTTTGGTCGGGGAAAGGGGGGGAACCCCCAATCCAAAACTTTGTTTTCGGGGCCCAGGGTTCCCCAGTTTACCCCCCCCGGGTTACCAGTGGAAAAACCCTATCCTTTTTGTTTTTTGCTTTTTTTTTAAAATTTAGTTTTTTTGATTAACAAAAAACCCAGGATATGTTCTTTGAAATACTATGTTGTGTTAAAGATTAATTTGCATGTATTTGACTGTACGGGCCCCAAAGTTTTTTTTTAAAATCGGTTTTTTGGGCCCGGTTTTCCCCCCTTTTTGCTCAGGGGGCAAAAGACTAAACCCTAGTCTTGTACCATTTCTCACAGCGCGGGGTAATTTATTTTTAGGGGGGAATTAAAAATATGAACCTGCGAAAAAACAAAAAAAAATTCGGGTGCGGGTGTAGACAATGCTTTAGAGAATAAAACAGAAAAAAAGCTGGGGGGTTTGGACCCTTTGACTGGCAACCCTGAGCCAGGAGCTTCTGAGGGAGCCCCCAAGCACTTGTCCTGTAAATCTGTGTTGGACCCGGGCATAGGACGTGAAAATTTCCTGGTAAACAACCCA
>JAODAL010025779.1:0-57989 GCA_025379985.1 Phyllomedusa bahiana | reverse complement strand
TTTTGGGAAAAATCCCTTTAAATAGAAACCAACCCTTGTGATCAGCAAAGTGTCACAGCTTCTTCAAACTGGTGATAATAGCTAGAATTCCCCCACAGCCACCATTGTAGTAACAATGTATGCTGGTGAGGTAATAAAATGAGAAAATAAATAATAGATGAAAAACTAGCTCAGCTACAAATTAAGAAAATCTGTCCATTTTCTGCATAATGAACTGTGTTTGATAAAGCTAAAATTAAAACCATGATACATCCCCTTTAAAAGACCTTAAACTGGTTTTCCGACAGTTCGTATGTCGGGGCATGATGAAAAAAAGAAGACGGGAATAATACTTACGGCCTGAACACTGTGGTTCCATTGCACCATTGTCCTAGTGATCTGGGCTGTAGCTGTGAACGTTCATTGTTCACGTGATAGATACAGCCATTCACAGGCTGCAGCGGTCATGTGAATGATGAACTGCAAAGCTACAGCCAGGATTACGGGACGGCCGCTGCGTTGGAACAAGAACATCCAGGAGGTAAGTATTCTCCTGTCTGTTTTTCACCATTTTTCATCAAGTCCTGACAGATAAGCATTTCTGAAGTGTTGAATCATCCCTTTAAGGTGGACCCGGTGACAAGCTGTCCCTAATATGTACTATGCCCTGATCTTAGCAGTTTCGAGATGCCCTTACTTAGAGTGAACCTGTCAGGTGGTTTATGCTTCCTTATCTGTGAAAAAGATATGATAGAGGAAGAGAGGCTGAGCTCTGTAATATATAGAGTTATATGATTTGGTGCAGGATTTCAGAGTAAAAAGCAGGGAAAACATTGATAGGACTCCTTATTAGTAAGTGGAAGTCCTGCATAACCTACCAACATATGATGTGACAACTTTCCCTGTATCAGTGTATGTACAGAGCAAACTGTCAATCACTGTATGTGGTGGGGGCAAGCTGGTGGCTAGAAGGATCTTTGCAGAGAGCTCTAGGCACCGGCCCTTCTAGCCACCAGCACGTACACTTCATAAAGGTTCAGCAATAGAGTCAAAATATTGTGTATGAATTGTACCCTTCATTATATCGGCTGCCATTGAGGACTTCTAACGGGGAATCATTACAAGCTCATCGAGAGACATTGTGGCACATCGGACCCCAACCTCACAAGCCAAGGTCACCACTTCGGTTCCTGTTTCCACAAGGATCTATATTGGAACTCCATATCTCTTATTTCACAAAAGAAAAAAATCTTATGAGAATCCAGATCTGGACACGGCTGATTATACCTGTACGCATCAAGACAGGAGCACCATACGACTATGTTCTGGTGAATCTCAAGTAAGGCAGACTTCCCAAAGTTGTTTTTCCCTTTAACTGCCCCACGACCCTCCTCCCCTTTTTTGTATGGAATATCTCTCCAACTTGTATTTTTAGCCTACACCATAAATAAAGCTCTTTTATATTTAACTACAAGATCTTGTCTTAAGTGTGCTGTGGATTCCAAATTCCTATTATAAGGGACTCCCATTGGGTAGTCATTACCCACTGAGCACCTTACTTTCCCTTTATCGAGGTGTGCACACGCAACCTTCCATACACCTGTATGTTTTTATAGTCTTAGGGTATGTTCACACGGCGTGTTGGATCCCATTTTGGATACATTTTAAGATGCATGTTTGGATCCGTGTTTCCAATATCAGTGGCACACCATCAGCTAAAAGGGCTATCAAACCAGACATAGAAACCTCTAAAGAAGCATTTATGCTATCTACAATACATGAAAAAAACTTTTAGCTGAGGGTGTGCCACTGATATTGGAATGTGTGTATATATACCACAACCATGCCAGTGGCACCTGGATTCACATTGTGTTTTTCAGAAATGTTTTTTTTGTGCAAAACTATACGTTGCATTTGGCATATATTGCTTTTAATTCATATAGGGAGGAGTGGATGCCTCCATTTTGTTTTTTTGCACCCCGCCCACCTCCACAGGTTGCTAGATCAGTGCAGTATGCTTATAAAGCTGGTGTTTTTTCTCTATGGATTATGGAGGTCTGTTGACCCAAATGAGAAGTCTGAATTGGACTCAAATGAGAGGTAAAAACAGAATAGGACCACCCGCTTTGAGATCCCGTTGATAGTCGGGGGTGGCTTAAACAGTTTTGATCAAAACATGTGAACTAAGAATCTCAAAGTTTTTTCATGTATTGTAGATAGCATAAATGCTTTTTTAGAGGTTTCCATGTCTTGTTTGATAGCCCTTCGAACTCTAAATGGACCTAAACACGCATCTAACAATGTGCAGTGTAATAGACACTGCTTTCAATGTAAAACACACATTGGCGTTCAGACGAGTGATCGTCGATGCGTGTTTCATTGCGTCTTTCTGATGCTTTTTTCGGATCCCTTCAAAGAATTGTCATGTCAATTCTTGATCCATTTGATGCAGCAGACGCCCTATTTAAAACTATAGGGTCAGTTCTGCTGCAGCCAAAACACATCCAAACACGCACCTGCGTGTTGGATGCGATTTACGCACCGCTTTTGGATGCATTTTTCAGATGCAAAACACTGTGTGATGAGTGTATGCAATCAGGGAGGGTCCCATCTGTATGAGTCTTCTTATCTCTCCTCAAAGAGGTGCAACCCAGAGTTCAGAGTAACAGCATTAAATCTATTTTACATTCTTATGCTGAATGCATTCCTATGACCTTTCACCATATTTGCAGAATAACATGCATATTTGGTAAATGTAAAGTATGTCGGTGTTGTATAGAGTGAATTACAGGAAAGACGAGATTGTATTTTTTTCTAAAACTTCCATAGGTGGCTATTCTCTGCAGTGTGAAAGTCAAGGTAGTGAAAAATGTCCTTTAAAAAGAGGTTTAATGTTAAAAGCCTTTACAAACCACATCTGTCAGGGCACCAGATACAATAAAACACTCAATTCGCACCTGCCAGCCATCTTTATAGCACACTGCAGTCTAGAATATATCAAGGTCTTACAGACAGGGATAGATAGACAAACGCTGGCAATAATTCACATGGAGAGCCTGTCAGCTCCTGAACCATTTGTATCATTGGTTACATATTTCCCTGCCATAAGGAGCTCACCTTGCTTCATTCACTAATAAAAACAGGCTGTGCACCAAGATGCAGGCCATGATTCATAGGCACAAATCAAATGCGCAGATAAGCAAGATATTTTGGGCTTGGTTGCTTGTGATACTCATTTATATACATGAAAAAAATAAATCTGTTTGATTCATATGCATTTCAGGTTTGGAGAGAGCAGGAAAATAACTGCTGGGCCCCTGGACATGGCAGGCCTGGGTCAGCTTTTCGGGGAGAGAGGCAGAAAACAAGGGGCAGATTGCAAGAGTCATATACAGTAGCTCTAGAATGGTCCCAGGATTCAACTCCTCTGATGGGCTCTAAGAATAAACTTCATTGGTTCACCCCAGGCAACCAACACTGGCCAAATTTTGTGGGTCCTCTTGACCACAAAATACATGGGGCTGGACAGCTGGGTTCACCTATAGAGGGGTCCAGGTTTTGTTTTGTGCATCAGAATTTAATCAGTAAGCCAAACCTATATCTTTATCACCAATTGGACCACGGTTTGTCCGGCACCTTTTTTAATTTAATAACTTGTTAATTAATGGGAAGGGGTCATGTAAAAGGAAGGGTATTATGATTGTTGTCAATGTCACCGTGAAACTTATAGGCCCCCCCAAAAATACCACCCAATATTAATGAATATTATATATGTCAGTGAGTATGAGCATCAAAGTAACAACGATGCACGCCACATTTACATAAACATATATATCTGTATATACACACAGCTAGAAACATCTGATGTTGGTTGGTAGAGCATGACCAGACTTCTAAGCAGGGGCGTAACTACCGGGGGAGCAGACGTAGCAGCTGCCCTAGGGCCCGTGCTCTTGGGGGACCGGCGCAGCTGCTACCGCGTCTGCTACCCCTGTAATGCCGCTCGCTGGGCTACTAGAGCGTTCAGACGCAGCGCTACCCGGTGGTAGCAGAACGGAGCGAAGCTCCACTTTGCTACTTCCTCTGCTGGCTCTCACTGATCACGTGGGCGGTGCGGTGACGGAGCACAGCGCATCGAGGGAGCGTGGATGGAGGTAAGTGATTTCTTATTTTACCTGCCCTGCCTGACTATATAGCCCACCCTGCCTGACTATATACCCCTGACTATATAGCCCACCCTGCCTGACTATATACCCCTGCCTATATAGCCCACCCTGCCTCCCTATATACCCCTGCCTGCCTATATAGCCCACCCTGCCTGACTATATACCCCTGCCTGACTATATAGCCCACCCTGCCTGCCTACATAGCCCACCCTGCCTGACTATATAGCCCACCCTGCCTGACTATATACCCCAGCCTGCCTCCCTATATGCCCCTTCCTGCCTATATAGCCCATCCTGCCTGCCTATATAGCTCACCCTGCCTCAATATATTCCCCAGCCTGCCTATATAGCCCACCCTGCCTAACTATATACCCCTGCCTACCTATATAGCCAACCCTGCCTATATATATCCCACCCTACCTGAGTATATACCCCTGCCCGCCTATATATATATATAGCCCACCCTGCCTGCCTATATACCCCTGCCTGCCTATATAGCCCACCCTGCCTGCCTATATAGCTCACCCGGCCTCCCTATATTCCCCTGCCTGCCTATATAGCCAACCCTGCCTATATATATATATCCCACCCTACCTGAGTATGTACCCCTGCCCGCCTATATATATATAGCCCACCCTGCCTCCCTATATACCCCTGCCTGCCTATATATAGCCCACCCTGCCTGACTATATACCCCTGCCTATATAACCCCCCCTTAGCCTGCCTATGTAGCCCCTAAAGCCTGCTTGTATAGCCCCTATAGCTTCCCTAAAGCTTGCCTACCTATATAGCCCACTGAAACCTGTTTGTATACTTATATGGGGCCCCTTTAGCTACCTAAACCCTGCCTACCTACCTATATGGCCCCTATGGCCCACCTAACCCCTGTCTACCTGTATGGCTACCTTTAGCTACCTAAACCATGCCTGTCTACCTATTTAGCCCCCTATAGCTACCTAAACTCTACCTATATGGCCCCTATAGCCTACCTAAACCCTGCCTGCCTATTTGGGCCCCCCTATAGCCTATTTACCTACCTGTCTACCTATGTGGGCAGCACATATAGCCTAGCTACCTGGGGCCCACCTACAGCCTACCTGTGGTCCACCTACTGCATACCTACCTACCTAGGGCCTAAATACTGCCTACCTAGAGCAAATCTACCTACCTGTAGCCTACCTACCTAATTGAGGCCTGCCTGATTACTGCCTACCTACCTAGGATCTACCTACCTGGGGCCAATGTACTGCCTACCTCAAGTCTACTAACCTACCAACCTAGGGCCTACCAACCTATATAATGAGGGTCTACCTGCTTATATGATTCGGTGCAGTACAGGCCATAGCTGTAACACAATCTCCAGGGGGTGAATTCTCTGTTCCTCCCCTCTAGGAGACTGTGCCTCTAAGCTATGGCCTGTACCCACTCTTCCATCCCTTGGAAGTTTGTACAGAGGTGGGGGACAGTGAGTGAGATGCTGGAAAAGTGAGGATTCTAATATATTTGTGTCCAAATCTTCAGGGATGAGTGGCGGCCGAGAGAAGTCATCATGGTAGTCGGGACCGGATGCAGAACAAAAGAGAAAGTCAACGACTCGAGAAATGTATTCACTTTTAATTATAAAGTCCTGTTATATATAATTTAAGCAGCCGCTTGTGCTTGCAGTCATAGCGGGTTTACCATCCCCGTAATTACAACCTATGTAGCAATATGACCAAACGCTGAAAATTACAAATTTTAATATTGTTAAAAGTATAACAAGCAACAACTTGCTGGAATACATAGAAAAACAAGCGGAATACTTATCGGAAAGTCCTTAATACAGCATAACTTTCATGACCGCATGAGGTTAGAAGAGGAGTAGCTGGACGCTCCGGCCGTCCGCACATCCGTGCGACGTTTCGAAGGTAAACTTCTTTATCAAGCATGCGCAGTGAGATGTAACTGATCCTTATATACTATCCCGCTGGAACAACAGATACATAACTTATTCACGGATATAATTATAAAAACACTTTAAGATTGATATTTTCATTCAAGCCTCGTGGATATAGAGCATCTAAGGTAATTATCCAATAACTTTCTCTCTTTAATAACTGAACATTGTTTGTTTTAATCCCACATTTAACTTCCTCCAATACACACCACTTTAACTCTGTTACGTTATGTTTAGCCTCATAAAAGTGCTTTGCCACTGTACTTGAATAGCTGTATTTTTTATCTTTATCACCACCTTCCACAATTTCATTTTTGTCTCGTTTTTGCTTATACATCCTAATGGCAGACCTATGTTCGTTTATGCGTATTTTTACCATCCTGCTAGTTTGTCCGACATAAGGTTTACCGCATGGGCATTTTATGAGGTACACCACTGAGCTACTGTTGCAGGTAAAAAACCCGCGCATTTGAATAAGTATACCTTGTGAAGGATGATTTATATTTGCACCCTTTATGATGCTACTGCAGTTTTGACAATTTAAACATGCATATGTGCCTTTCTTTTCCGTTTGTAATATCTGTTGTTTAGTTTCTCTTTTTAGTAGGTCAGTGTGAACCAAATCATTGCCCAAAGTGCGTCCCTTGCGGTAAACAAACATAGGTTTCTCTTTAAACAATCCCCCATATTGCATGTCCCCCATGAGTATACCCCAGTATTTATTGATTGTTTTTTTTAATTAACTGGGCATGACCATCATATTTAGATACAAATGTAATCCTATCCTGGCGGTTTTTTTCCTTGGTTTTCTTAATAAGAAAATCTTCTCTCTTTTTTTGCATCAAGTTTGTTCCTATCTCTAGTAACTTAGCTTTCTCATAACCCCGTTGTTCAAATTTCCGAATTATCCTATGCATTTGTTCCAAGTATAATTGGTCATCGGAACAAATGCGTCGGGCTCGTATAAATTCCCCTTTGGGAATGCCGTAGAACACTTGTGGAGCATGAAAGCTTTCACGGTGTAATACGTTATTACGATCTGATTTTTTTGTGTACATGTTTGTTATGAATCCTTGATCGTTTTTTGTAACCTGTACATCTAAATAATGTATGGTCTGAGTTTCTTTCGTCATAGTGAACTCAATTAACTGATGTATAGTATTGATATATTTTGAGAAATCCATAAGTTGTGTCTCCGTGCCCGTCCAAAGGACGAACACGTCATCGACATATCTATACCAGACCCGTATATATTTAGCATATTCTGAAGATAAGATGTATTTATTTTCCAATGCAGCCATGAAGACATTGGCAAAACTTGGAGCCACAGGGGACCCCATCGAGGTCCCCTGTAGCTGCAAGTAAAACGCATCACCAAATCTAAAATAGTTTTTCTTTAGGACAATGTCCAACAATGACATAATAAACGCAATATGTCGATTACTTAATGTACAGTCTTCACTTAGTGCCTCCCTTACTGCTATCATACCTTCTTGATGGGGGATGTTGGTAAATAATGATTTAATATCAAAAGTACACATAAATGTTATGTCCTTATGATCAATGCTCGCCATATTTTGTAAGAATTGACCTGTATCTCTAAGATTATGGGGGTCCGACTTAACTCTATTTTGTAAAAAACTGTCAATATAATTCGCAATGGGTTCAAAAATAGAGTCGACACCAGATACAATTGGTCGACCGGGGGGTGATTGCATCGATTTATGTACCTTTGGTACCAAGTACAAAATAGGTACCCTCGGATTCTTATTGATTAGAGCATTTTTCTCATATATAGTAATAAGACCTTCAATATGGGCCTCCTCAATAATCATTTCAATGTCTTTTTTAAATTCATTAGTAGGATCCCCACTTAGTTTGCAATATACATTTTTATCCTCAATTTTTTTTTTTTTTTTTTTTTTTTTTTTGTTTTTTTTGCTTCTTCTAGGTACTGTGATTTATTTAATATGACAGTCCCCCCACCCTTATCCGCCTTTTTTATAATTATGTTTGGATCCGATTTTAATTCTTTTAAGGCTTATTTTTCCGCCCTATTCACATTAGGTTTAGCAGCTTTTTATTCTCATTCCATCCCATTTTAATTTCTTTTAGTACAGACTGTTTGAATACTTCTAGAGCAGGACAATTTACATCTGGATCGAAAGTACTCTTCCTATAGATCTTATTTTCATTATATTTTCTCATGATTGAATCATCCCCTTTTTTTTGTGAATGCCAAAACATTTTAATGCGTATATTGCGACACATGCGGTAGAAATCGACAAAAAAATAAAAAAATTGCGATTCATTAACCGGCACAAAGTTGAGTCCCTTGTTAATAATCGTATTCTGGGCATGAGTTAAGGTTTTAGAAGAAATATTAATAGCCAAGTCCTCTAGGTCTTATAGAAGAAGCAAAAAAACAATTGGAGGATAAAAATGTATATTGCAAACTAAGTGGGGATCCTACTAATGAATTTAAAAAAGACATTGAAATGATTATTGAGGAGGCCCATATTGAAGGTCTTATTACTATATATGAGAAAAATGCTCTAATTAATAAGAATCCGAGGGTACCTATTTTGTACTTGGTACCAAAGGTACATAAATCGATGCAATCACCCCCCGGTCGACCAATTGTATCTGGGGTCGACTCTATCTTTGATCCCATTGCGAATTATATTGACAGTTTTTTACAAAATAGAGTTAAGTCGGACCCCCATAATCTTAGAGATACAGGTCAATTCTTACAAAATATGGCGAGCATTGATCATAAGGACATAACATTTATGTGTACTTTCGATATTAAATCATTATTTACCAACATCCCCCATCAAGAAGGTATGATAGCAGTAAGGGAGGCACTAAGTGAAGACTGTACATTAAGTAATCGACATATTGCGTTTATTATGTCATTGCTGGACATTGTCCTAAAGAAAAATTATTTTAGATTTGGTGATGCGTTTTACTTGCAGCTACAGGGGACCTCGATGGGGTCCCCTGTGGCTCCAAGTTTTGCCAATGTCTTCATGGCTGCATTGGAAAATAAACACATCTTATCTTCAGAATATGCGAAATATATACGGGTCTGGTATAGATATGTCGATGACGTGTTCGTCCTTTGGACGGGCACGGAGACACAACTTATGGATTTCTCAAAATATATCAATACTATACATCAGTTAATTGAGTTCACTATGACGAAAGAAACTCAGACCATACATTATTTAGATGTACAGGTCACAAAAAACGATCAAGGATTCATAACAAACATGTACACAAAAAAATCAGATCGTAATAATGTATTACACCGTGAAAGCTTTCATGCTCCACAAGTGTTCTACGGCATTCCCAAGGGGGAATTTATACGAGCCCGACGCATTTGTTCCGATGACCAACTATACTTGGAACAAATGCATAGGATAATTCGAAAATTTGAACAACGGGGTTATGAGAAAGCTAAGTTACTAGAGATAGGAACAAACTTGATGCAAAAAAAGAGAGAAGATTTTCTTATTAAGAAAACCAAGGAAAAAAACCGCCAGGATAGGATTACATTTGTATCTAAATATGATGGTCATGCCCAGTTAATTAAAAAAACAATCAATAAATACTGGGGTATACTCATGGGGGACATGCAATATGGGGGATTGTTTAAAGAGAAACCTATGTTTGTTTACCGCAAGGGACGCACTTTGGGCAATGACTTGGTTCACACTGACCTACTAAAAAGAGAAACTAAACAACAGATATTACAAACGGAAAAGAAAGGCACATATGCATGTTTAAATTGTCAAAACTGCAGTAGCATCATAAAGGGTGCCAATATAAATCATCCTTCACAAGGCATACTTATTCAAATGCGCGGGTTTTTTACCTGCAACAGTAGCTCAGTGGTATACCTCATAAAATGCCCTTGCGGTAAACCTTATGTCGGACAGACTAGCAGGATGGTAAAAATACGCATAAACGAACATAGGTCTGCCATTAGGATGTATAAGCAAAAACGAGACAAAAATGAAATTGTGGAAGGTGGTGATAAAGATAAAAAATACAATGATGAAAGTACAGTGGCGAAGCACTTTTATGAGGCTAAACCTAATGTAACAGAGTTAAAGTGGTGTGTATTGGAGGAAGTTAAATGTGGGATTAAAACAAATAATGCTCAGTTATTAAAAAGAGAAAGTTATTGGATAATTACCTTAGATGCTCTATATCCACGAGGCTTGAATGAAAATATCAATCTTAAAGTGTTTTTATAATTATATCCGTGAATAAGTTATGTATCTGTTGTTCCAGCGGGATAGTATATAAGGATCAGTTACATCTCACTGCGCATGCTTGATAAAGAAGTTTACCTTCGAAACTCGCACGGATGTGCGGACGGCCGGAGCGTACAGCTACTCCTCTTCTAACCTCATGCGGTCATGAAAGTTATGCTGTATTAAGGACTTTCCGATAAGTATTCCGCTTGTTTTTCTATGTATTCCAGCAAGTTGTTGCTTGTTTTACTTTTAACAATATTAAAATTTGTAATTTTCAGCGTTTGGTCATATTGCTACATAGACTCGAGAAATGTCACCTGTGAGTCATAAGATGTAACTGCACTGTAATCACTTATGTCTGCAGAGTCTGTGTACACTGGTTTCTACCGCTATATGGTCACTGTATGGAGGTTACATACAGTTTGTAGGACACCTGTGTACTCTAGTATATACCACAATATGGCAGTAATATTGATCTTTATTCATTAATAGTATAGCGGTATTAGTCACTATGTGGTGGTAATTTGTGGTCATGCTCTTGCGGTATAATCCAGTCCATATGTAGTAGTGCTATTGGTAATGTTAGTCTTGGTATAGTGGGATTTGTTTGGTAGCAGTATGATGGGGATATCTATGGTGAGGTGTTCACTCCTTGTATTATCTAGTAACTGCATGACTTAAGAGATACTGGTAAATGTTCGTGGTCGGGGAAGCGGGGGTGAGGGGGGGGGGCATCCAAAAGTTTGCTTTGGGGCCCAGGCTTCCCTAGTTACGCCTCTGCTTCTAAGTACTACCTTAGCCCCATAATTCCACAGATTTGAGCACCTGGGGGTAAAAACCCTTTAAATTTCTTGTGTTTGCTCGGAAGGTTCCTCCCCCCCCCCAATTGTTTTTTTTTTGGGACCCTTTTAAAAATTTTGGTTTGTTGGGAAAATAAAAAAATTAAATCAAAAAAAAGGGTTTTTTTTTTTGGAGGAAACTTTTTTTAAACTTCCCTGCCACCTCTCCCTGTGCTAAAATAGAAAATAAACTCATATTATTTTCCCCGGGACCCACCCCCCCGTTCCAGGGGCCCCAAAAGAGTTTCCAGCGCCCCCCCCCCCCCCCGGTGGGGCCTGGGCCCCCGGGGGGCCCGGGGGAGCCCCCCGGGGGCCCCCCCCCGAGCCGCAGGAGGCCCCGGAGGGATTTGCCTCGCTCAGGCCCCGGCCCAGCCCCGACCCGCCCGGGGAAAACCGGCCCGGTACCCGGGGGAAACTAAGGGCCCCCGCCCCCCGGGGGCCTTGCGGGGTGGTTGCGGGCCCCGCCCACTAGCGCTGCGCTCCGCTGATCTCCCTGGTACCCCTGAAGGTTTTGGGCCTTCAGCCTCGGGGCCCGGGCCCCAAACCCCGGGACTTTGGCGGCGCGGGGGGCGTCATTTAAAACCGCGCCGCCTATGCGGGCCCGCGGCCCCGGCGGCAGTTGGGGAGGGGCCCGGGGGACCTGCCCGGGGAGCGGGACCCGGAGCCGGGGTTAAGTGGCTTTTTTTTTGGTTTTTTTTTAAAAAACTACCTAAAAGGGGCCCTGCCCAAACAAAGGGGGGCCACTAAATACAAAGGGGGGGCCCAAATGGTTACTAGGGGGGCCACGGCTACAAAGGGGGGCCACAAAATAAAAAGGGGGGGCCCGGCTACAAAGGGGGCCACGGGTACAAAGGGGGGCCCCCGGCTACTGGGGGGGCCCTGCCTAAAAGGGGGGGGGCCATTGGCTACTAGGGGGGCCACTGGTACTAGGGGGCCACGGCTTTAGGGGGCCCTGGCTGTTAGGTGGGCCACGGGCTACAAAGGGGGCCCTGGCAAATTAGGGGGGCCAAGGGCTTTTAGGGGGGGCCACTGGCCCCTAGGGGGCCACTGGCTACAAAGGGGGCCACTGGCTCCCGGGGGGGGCCACTAAATATAAAGGGGGGCCACTGACTAAAAAGGGGGGGCCCCACTGACTAAAAAGGGGGGGGCCACTTTTCTATGGGGGTTTGCCACTGACTACAAAAGGGGGGCCACTGGCTAAAAAGGGGGGGGGGGGAAACTGACTACAAAGGGGGGGGCCACTGGCTAAAAAGGGGGGCCACTGGCTACAAAGGGGGGGCCATGGCTAAAAAGGGGGGGCCACTGCTAAAAAGGGGGGGCCCAACTGGCAATAGGGGGGCCACTGGCTAAAAAAAAAAAAAGGGGGCCACTGGCTACAAAGGGGAGCCACGGCTTTAGGGGGGGGGGCCGGGCTACTAGGGGGGCCCGGGGTATTAGGGGGGGAACACGGGCCCTATTGGGGGGCCCTGGCTATTGGGGGGGCCACGGGCAATTGGGGGGGCCCGGGCTACAGGGGGCCCCGGGAAAAAGGGGGGCCCCCCACAAAAAGGGGCCCGGGCTACAAAGGGGGGCCCGTACTAGGGGGCCACTGGCTATAGGGGGGGCACTGGCTACTGGGGGGACACTGGCAACTAGGGGGGGACCGGCTACTGAGGGGCATGACTATAGGGGGTACACTGGCTACTGGGGTAACGGGCTACTGGGGGCCATGGCTTTTAGGGGGCCCTGCTACTAGGGGGGACAGGCTACTAGGGGGGGCCATGGCTTTTTAGGGGGGGCACTGGTATTAGGGGGGGACATGGTACTAGGGGGGGCCCCCTGGCTACAAAGGGGGGCCCCCTGGCTAAAAAGGGGGGCCCCCGGGATAAAAAAAGGGGGCAATGGCTACTAGGGGGGCCACGGGCTTAGGGGGGGAACGGGGCTACTGGGGGGGGACACGGCTATTAGGGGGGGACACTGGTACTAAAGGGGGCCCGATACTAGGGGGTTACATGGCAAAATAGGGGGACACGGGCTATAGGGGGGCCATGGTATTGGGGGCCCTGATACTAGGGGGGACACTGGCTACTAGGGGGGGCATGGCTATTAGGGGGGGCCGGGGCTATTGGGGGGACCTGGCTACTAGGGGGCCCCTGATACGGGGCCCCCCTGACTACTAGAGGGTCAAGGCTACTGGGGGGTACACTGCTCTAGGGGGCCAGGGCTATTAGGGGGCCCTGACTACTAGGGGGGACACTGGCTACTAGGGAGGGCACTGGCTACTAGGTGGACACTATCTATTAGGGGAGACACTATCTATTAGGTGGGACACTGGCTACTAGGGGGGCACTGGCTACTAGGGGGCACGGCTATTGGGGGCCCAAAATGGCTACCAAAGGGGGGGGTCCTGACTACCTACGGGGGGGCCCGGGGTACCTACAGGGGGCCCCCGGTACCTACGGGGGGGCCCAGGCTACCTACAGGGGGGCCCTCTCTACAAGGGGCCCTGGCTACCCACCGGGGGATGGCTACTACGGGGGCCCTGCTATCAAAAGGGGGCCCTGGCCCCAAATACAAAGGGGGCTCTGACTCCCTACACATAGCTAAAGGGGCCCCTAACTACCTATAAAAATACTAAAGGAGGGCCCATAACTCCTGTTAACACCTAAAGGGGCCCTACCTCCTGTATACTCCCTAATGGAGCCCCCAACTGTCTGTATACTCCTAAAGGACACCCTAACTGTCTGTATAGTACCCAAAGGAGCCCCCTAACTGCCTGTTCTCCCCTAAGGAGCCCCCCTAACTGCCTGTTACACCCAAAGGAGACCCCTAACTCCTGTATACTACCAAAAGGGAGCCCCCCTTTAACTGCCTTATCTCCCTAAAGGAACCCAACTGCCTTATATACCCAAGGAGACCCTAACTCTGTTTTACTCCCTAAAGGGGGTCCCAAAACTGTTGCGCCTATATAAAGGGGCCCTAACTCCCTCAGCTTACCTAAGGGGGGAACCCCCTCCCTACCCTAACAAATTGGGGACTACAAATACTCCCCACAGCCTACCAAACGGGGTTCCCCCACAAACTGTAGCCTTCAACTTGCCTAACTGGGGCCCTGCTTTCTACCTGGGGGCTATTTACCTACCCACCTTGGCTGGTACCCACCCCCGCCTGGGCTGGCCTCCCAAAATTATCCACGAGAGTCTCCCTCCAAAATAGCCCCCTATCTAGTTCCCGGGGGCCCTCTCCCCCCCTCCACCCTTTAGGTACTGGCTTGCCCCCGCTTCCCCCCCGGGAGTTTGCGAGGTGGGAATGGGTAAAGAGATGCGGGAAAAAATTGGGATTCTAAGTTTTTGTGTGTAATTTTTTTGCAGGGAATGGTTTGGCCGGGACAAGTAAACGGGCGGGGGGAACGGTGCAAAAGAAAAGGGACTAAAAACCCTAAAAGAAAAGAGAAGACTCCTCTTAAAGACGTTTCGGGGCCCCTGTTTTCGGGGGTTATTTTTTATTTTGTAATTGATGGTGACCTGAGCTTGTCTGATCTCTATGTGGCCCTTATATGGGGGTGTTGAGGTTATACCTCAGCTGGGTCTGACCTTAGTGGTCTTTTTTATGGCGGGTTGTAGGTTATACCGAGCTGGTGTCTGACCTTAGTGGTTCTATTTGGCGGTGTTGTAGGTTATCCTGAGCTGGTGTCTGATCTGTATGTGGTTCTATATGGAGGTGTTTTGGAAAAGGTGGTTTCCCCATTGGGCCATAGGGGGGTTTGATTTATAGGGTGGAGCCCCCGGGTTCTCTTATGGCGGTGTTGTGGGTTTATACCTAGGGTGTCTGACCATAGTGGTTCTATTGGCGGTGTTGTGGGTTATACCTGGCTGGTGTCTACCTCTAGTGGTCTCTATATGGGGTGTTGTAGGTTATACCTGAGCTGGTGTCTGCCCCTCTATGGGGTTTCTAAAATGGCGGTGTTGTGGTTAACCTGATGGTGTTGACTCTATGTGGTTCTATAGGTGGTGTTGTAGGTTTTTACCTGAGTGGTGTTGCCCTCTATGTGGTCTCTATATGGGGGGTTTTTGTAGGTTTATTTAGGGTGTCTGACCTTATGGGTCTTTTTATGGGGTGTTGTAATTATACCTAGCGGTGTCTGCCCTTTTGGGCCTATAGGGCGGTGTTGAAGGTTATACCGGCTGGGGTTTCTGACCTCTTGTGGTCTCTATATGGGGTGTTGTAGGTTAACTGAGCTGGTGTTGACCTCTATGTGGTCTCATTGGGGTGTTGTATTTTATACTGAGCTGGTGTCTGACCTCTTTGTGGTCTCATATGGCGGTGTTGTGGTTAACCTGAGCGGTGTCTGACCTCATGTGGTCTCTTTTGGGCGGTGTTGTAGGTTATCCTGACGGGGTGTCTGCTCTATGTAGTTCTATGGGCGGGTTGTGGTTATACCTACTGGTGTCTGACCTCTATGTGGTTCTATATGGCATTTTTTAATTTATACCTGAGCGGGTATCTGCCCTCTATGTGGTCTTATAGGCGGTTTTGTAGGTTATACTGACTGGTGTCTGCCTCTATGTGGTCTCAATGGCGATGTTGTAGGTTATACCGAGCGGTGTCTACCTCTAGTGGTCACTAATGGCGGTGTTGTAGGTTTCCCCTAGCCTAATTTGTTCTGTGTCTATGAGATTAGGGACGACTGCCCATGTGGCTTGGGATCCCTTACTGAACTAGTACTTTGTTTTAGATATAAGGCCCCCCTTTTTAGTAGGGGGGTCCACCGACTTGATAATAAAAAAGGGGAGTTATTCCTCTCCAGAAGCAAAAAGGGGTTTAAATGATGAGGTTAGAAATCGGGTTTTTAAAATGGTATAGAGGTTAAGAGTTAGATATAATAAAGTTACTTTTTTAGTTTTTTTAACAATAAAACTGATAGAGTTTAAGTTTGCCTAGGGCAAAATAGTAAATATTTGATAAAAGTCACTCTTTTTCCTTGCGAGACCCCAATTTTTTGGAGATTATGAAACCCTTATTGATTTATGTGGGGGTGTTGTGGTTATCCCTGAGTAGGTCTGACCTCTATGTGGTCTTTTTTGGCGGTTTGTAGGTTATCCCTGAGCTAGTGTCTGACCTCTGTGGTCTCTATATGTCGGTGTTGTAGGCTTCCCTTTGAGTGGTGTCTGACCTCTATGGGTCTCCATTGGGCGGTTTGTGGGTTATACCGAGCTAGTGTTGACCCTTTGGGGTCTCTATATGCGGGTTTTTTGTGGGTTTATACTGAGCGGTGTCTGCCTCATGTGGTTCTAGTGGCGGTGTTTAGGTTTTTTACCTGAGCGGGTTTTGACTTTTTGGGGTTTCTCTATATGGGTGGTGTTTGTAATTTTATACCAGAGCGGGTGTCTGACCTCTATGTGGTCTTTAGGGAGGTGTTGTGGTTATACCTTAGCGGGTGTCGCCCTTATGTGGTCTCGTGGGGGTGTTGTGGGTTATACCTGAGCTGGGTTTTGCCCCTCTATGTGGTTCATATGGGGGGTTTTTGTAGGTTATACCAGAGCTGGTGTCTAAATCCTTTTCTCTATATGGGGGTGTGGAGTTATCCCCTTAGCTGGTGTTGACCTTAGAGTCCTTTGGAGGTGTTGTAGGTTATCCTTAGGGGGTGTCTACCTCTATGTGGTCTCTATATGGCGGTGTTGTAGGATATATCGGCGCATGTATAGTGGCAGCGTACATGTGTCCCTGATTGTAGAGGGGATATTGTATGTGGGTGGAGGGGGATATGGATGGAGCTACTTATCCCTGTGTCTATGATATGTTAGACTGACAAATGTGTGACTACATTGTACTACACAATACAGTTCTGTTTTGCACACTGTATTATGTGGTAAAATGGGCGCATTTATGTCCGAGAGGCCGGTAATATTTTCATGTACAGTAGGGTGGGCCCCCAAGATCCATTCCCCTGTGGGCCCCAGGCCTCCCAGTCCGACACTGCCCCCCCCCCTTATCCCTGTGATGACATCATGCTGCAGCCAACAAATACTTTAAAGAAACGGCAGCATTTTCAAAGATCAGGATTCTTTATTACTTCAAGTGAATATCATACAAAAGTGCAAAGTTTCAGCCCATATAACGTGGCCATTCTTAAGCAGCTGCTTAAAGTAATAAAGAATCCTGATCTTTGAAGATGCTGTCGTCCATTTAAACTATTTGTTGGACTTTGGATTGGTGAGTGGAGACTGACACACCAGTTGGAAGCTCTGATGCATCATGGAGGCATAGTTGGTACCATTGTGGATATTGGTGCAGTTCCCGTTCCCTTTTTGTTGTTGCTTATGATGCTGCAGCCAATCACTGACCTCTGTGATCACATGCTGCACATACAGGTATATGACTGTTGAGGCCAGAGATTGGCTGCAGCATCATATTATTCATAAATGGGATGTCATCAGCAAGAGCCTACGAGTAGGGGGAACACTGGAGCTCTGGCGGTGCTGGAACGTTGGTGATGGAAAATTTTCTATTTTAGCAAAGCGGGGGGAGGTTTTAAAAAGTTTCAGAAACCCCTTAAAATTCCGACAATTGTGGTGTAACTAGATTACATAGTACCAAAACAGTTTTGCTGTCATACTGTATTTAATCAGATAAACCTATACAGATGACAAGCCAGTATAAGGATGACAATAAATGGTTTAAAGGGGTTGTCTCGTTACAATGATTGGGTTTTAATTAAAAGATCTTTAAAAAACAAGTAGCTTTGCAATATATGTTCATTACAAATGTCCTACTGATTTTGAGTTATCCCTGGTAGTAGGAATGCATCAGCTTCTCAAATCACTATAGCAGCAGACCTGTTGATTTTTCTCTCACTGGCTGCCAGTGCTGGTGACTCATCAGCTTCTCAATACAGGTCAGAGCACAGAGCCCCTCCCACACAGTATGCTTCTGAGGGAAGGGAGGGGGAGGGCTCTGGCTTCTGTGTTCCTGTAGCTGTGCTGCCTGGATTAACCCTGTGTGTGCCTGCTCCCTCCTGCTCTCTACACAGATTGAGGAGAGCAGAGGTGAAGCTGATCTGTGGTCAGTACGATGTGACAGCAGTGAAGTGTGTTACTATAATCATGATGTGTCTGTGGAGCTTTGACAATACTAATAGATCAGATCAGGGGGGCATGTGAACGGTTCATATCCCTCCCTGCTCTGCTGTATTAGTGACACATCGTGATTATAGTAACACACTTCACTGCTGCTCTGTGTCTGTTATGATAGGGTTGGTTTGTTGTTACTTGAGATGTCAGTGGAGATTTGTATGCTAAGCAGGGGGTATAGGAACACTTACCCCCTCTGGCTCCACAGCCGCTCATAGATCAGCCCACTCCTGTCTACTGACTCTGTGGAGAGGAGCAGCAAGAGCTCGGCCACAGCAGCACAGTGCAGCTGATCCAGCAGTGAGCAGCCTGCAGCAGATCTAGGCAGGCACACACAGGGTTAACCCTGGCAGCAAACCCCCTCGCCCTCCCACTGCTGTATAGAAGTTACTGCAGTCAGAGGAGAGCTGTCTGTGAGCTGAGGGTAGGGGGGAAGCAGGAGAAGAGGCAGACAAGAAGCACGCCTCTGAATTCAAAAATCCTATGGTGCCAGACACACTGAGGTAGGATGAAAGCCTGTAGTGAGACAACTCCTTTAATCAAGCCGCTGACATACAAGCTCATGCCTTGTAGATGACCCCAATGTGCAGTTTTCTGCTACGCCATTACCGCCTTTTGTGACTATACCTTAAAATGGATTGTTGAAAACCCCTCTGGAAATAGAAAATTCTCAAATTTATATGCTAAGGTTCACCAAAGCTGAATATCCACTTTATATTCCACGCTGCTGAGCCTGAGCCACCTGCCTGGCTGGCTCTTATATTCTATGTGAATATGTCCTGTTCTGTCGCATACACTAGAAGAGTCTCTTTGTTCTGTACAGTTATACCTGCCAGGAAACCTGCTGCTAAACTATACTCCAGTGAATCCTTCACACGGGCCGCATTTTCTGTTTCCGAGTTTACTACTATTTTGTTCTTTACTGCAAAAACTCCAGGCTTATTTTGCATGTTCTCTCAAGTATGGACTCAAGTGCCAACCCGTTTTACCTCTAACATCAATTCTGCTGCTACAGCGGCTGTTTGTGGTTGTTTTCTAAATCCCTGTATTTCCATATTATATTTTTTTTATTTCCCGGCAGAATGTTTCATGATTCTACTGCTTTTATTTTCTACCCTAAATGGCTATGTGGGATACCACTAAAGGACAGTATTTACTGACAATCAACACTCTTGAAATTGAAAAATGTTTTTTTAATTTATATTTTCTTTTTTTCCATGTTCTCCACAAGTCTAAGTACTAGAACATTAGCCAAATGTTAAGCTGGTTTCACAGGTTGTACTTCTGTTGCATTTTGGTTGCATCTGTCATCTTTTTTAAAAATGCATGGAGAAAAAATGCATCTAAAACACCTGTATTAAAAATGCTTATGTGTATTTTTATATTGTATGTGTCTTAAAAATAAACTCAATGGTATTTTCGACATGTGGTATTTTCGACATGGCGGGGGTGGCAAAAATTGAGGGGAGTGCTAGGACTGCATTCACACGCTTCAATGTTTCGCACTCTTATGGGTAACCCGGACTTTCAACACGGGGCTCCACATAAAGATTTCTCCATGTGGGAGAAAGGTGGGATATTGTCAGTTTATGATCTAATAGACACTAAAACACGCAGGATTTTGTGCTTAGAAGAACTAAGAGCCAGGTTCCCTGAGGCGGGGGTCTCCTTTTTCCCTTACTTAAGTGCTCGAAGCTATGTTTTGACATTGATTCCACACTTTACACAGAAGGAATGGGACCCACTGTTACAAATTCTTGCTCAGGAGCACTGCGGAAAGGGGCCTGACTACTCGTTACTATAAAATCTTGCGTAAGCCACTTGATTTTTCGGACTCAACGATGGCGCTGGCGAAGTGGGCAGGAGATGATCCTAGTCTGGAGGTCCACACTTTACTCATGGCACTAGCTAACAGGCGCAAATTTTTGGCCTCAAGTAGGTATTGGGAGATGTCTCTCCAGTTATACCACAGGGCTTACATTACTCCAGTCAGGGGCCACCGCATGGGCATTTTTGAGAGCAGTAGTTACTTCCGATGTGGGGAGCGGGAGGCAGATATATTCCATTGTCTATGGAGTTGCCCGGTGGTACAGGTCTTTTGGGCACGGGTGATGTTGTTTACAAGAACACACTTGACGAATTACGTTCCTAACAATCCCCTATGGGCCATATTTGGCCATATAGATGTCCAGTTGACCCCATGTGAGCCGGGGAGTAGAAAACTACTATATATGATTTCAGCGGCAGGCGTCAAAACCATTTTGAACACGTGGATACACGACTCTCCAGCCCCTTTCAGGATGTTTTTAGACAAATTGTCCTATATATTGAAAATGGATTGGGTAGAGGCCTCAGGTAAAAAGGAGACACATGTCGAAAAAATTTTCCAAGTCTGGGGCAGTCCTATTCCCTTACTTCCACAGAGAATACAGGGGGCCATTAGGGAGTGCTTCACTCATACCACATGGTTCCAGGAACAGGTATTAATGGGAGAGAAACCAATTTAGGAGATGTTGTGACTTGACTTACCCAAATGCTGAAAATACCTAGCTATGCCTTTAGCTTGCTTCTGGGTGCTCGGGAGCCCAGCCTTAAACAGTGAAACAAGATGTTGGTGGTAGAAAGCAGAAGTCATGCTGACTGACCACCTTATCAAGACCAGAGGTGGGGGGTGGGCTTGGAGAACGGAGCACTTATTGATGTATGTTGGATTGATGTATGTTTTACTTTTGCCTGGGCCTGAAGATGCGTGTAATCTTCCTGTTTTTGCGACTTATGCCTTTTCCTTCTGGTGACAGACAGGGGTTGAGGATAAAGACATGGCTTATAGCCCGAGTCATTATAGTACCAAGAAAATCCTAGTCTAACATAGAGCAGGTTTAATTGCATTTAGAAAGCTTGCCTAGCGGCTAGACAGCTGGGAAGGTGCATGGTTCCGGTTCTCTGGAACAGGCATGAGATCGCAAAACGAGGGCCCAGGTTGTTTTTTGTTTAAACCTGTTTTTATTTTATAAGCTTAAAAATGGTAATACAGAGTACACATGTTCGCAAACTCTGAACCTTTTGTTCTTAATATTCATTTACAAACTGTATTCTACAATCTACAATTGTTGTACTTTGTGTTACTTAATAAAGAAATTTAAAAGGAAAATAAACTCAAATTTGGAACACAGGTGAAATTTGGGTGAATTAAAAAACACGTGTTTCTGGTTGCCTGCAATTTTTATGTGTTTGTTTTTTTTTTTTTACATATAGCATGTTAACCCAGCCTTATTCCTGGGTTTCATTAGTTTACTTAACAGAATTAAAAACCCAGCAAAACTATCAAGATGCTTACACATGCAGAGCAGTAGGAGAGAGGAAACAGGGACAATACAACCTACTGATTCCTATGCCATCCAATGTCTCTGGAAATCTATTGTGCAGAACCCCTGATTGCTGTATAAAAAGAAAAGCCATAGCACACAGGCAGTCCCAGACTTACAACGTTCTGACTTACATCTGTCCCCTAGTTACAAACAGAGACTTATGGGGAATGCTGGCACTTGTTGTTCCATATTCCAAAGCAAATAGTAGCTGTGGAACTACAAGTTCCAGCATGCCACAGTAGCACATGAGGTGAAAATGAAGTGAAATCTTCTTAACAGGGGCACAGATAGTAAAACAAATGTAGAAACCCTTCCCTGCACTAACCAAAACTAAAAAAAAAACCTTTCATGCTGGAGTTACATTTAATAAATATACCTGTTCCGACTTACATACAAATTCAACTTAAGAACAAACCTACAGTCCCTATCCTGTCCGTAACCCGGGGACTATACCAGTTCCTATCTTGTACCATATCAGTGGGCACCTTTTCTTGTTAAATTTTATCAGGACCTCTAACAGCAGTACTGCTAATATTGCCCTGATGGCGCCGCTGTGAAAATCAAAGCTACTTGTCACCTAGATCTAATCCTCACAGCTATCATGGCTCCCATGGAAAAGGACAACTCAGGTTGCTTCATCCTTTTACTCATGTATGGCAAGAATCCTGGGCTGTGGAGTCGGAGTTGTGGAGTCAGTGTCCATTTTGATGGAGTCGGAGTCATTATAAAATGGATCGACTCCAAAAACATATAATAAATTGGTCCAGTTAGTTCAATGCAGTGTCAAGAGCAAGAGGAATGGGATCTTGCCAGTGCTACTTCAGCCTCATCAGATGAGGAGTTTAATTTTGCAAAGTATTTGAATGACATGAAGTAGGCAAAGTGTTACCGCAGGGGAAAAGATTCTGCTGCCATAGCAAACAGATTGACCATATTTTCACTTGCTCTCAAAGAAGTAGAAGTGTTCAACCATTCGTGAAAACTGACTGTGGCTGAGGCAATTCCTTTATACCCTGAAATTGTTAGAGATGTTGCCCCATGTGGTCAACGCTTTGCCACCAACCTAGGTTAGTGTAGAGAAGCCGTTCTCTAGCCTGGAAATAATGAGATTAGATGTGAGGTCATGTATGCAGGATCTGATGGAGGCAATACTATTTCTCAGAACAAATTCAGAGACTCCACAAATGTTATTCAGAATGTTTTTGTTGAAAACCGCTTTCCCCACTTACTGCAGCGTTTTGCATATTTATAATATATGAAAGTTTTTTGTGTTCTTAAGTTGTATCCAATAAATATATTTTATGTTCTACATATGTAGCTTGATTATTGTATCATAAGGTATTAAAAAGCCTGATGTTACCATTTTACTACAGAAAGGTTATTACTTAAACATGCGCCGTGTATGAGGGAGTCCGAGTCGGTGTTAGGGAAATTGAGGAGTCAAAGTCAGAGTTGGCGATTTGGTTTACTGACTCCACAGCCCTGCAATCTGCACAAAGCTCCTCCTCTATATAAGCAGTGCCATATCCATGAAAAAGAGAGGGAAATGGACCCCCCTAATCTCATACACAGATTGGTAAGAGTGTATTAGTTCCTCCTTACATGACAGATCTGTGGCAGAAATCAAAATCAATATCCTTAGATTTCTGCCATGGATGATCACTGTGTATGCAGAGGTTTACATGCAGAATTCATGTGGAAACTGTGCCTAAAAGTGACATGTCACATATTTTATTCTGCAGCACGGATTTCAAATTAGGAAGCGGAAAAATCTAGACCATATAATCTACAGCAGATTTCCATTAGACATAATTAGACAAGGATTACAGACGGAAGCCACATCAATTTTGCATGAAAATCTTATTTTTTCATTAAAATCCGAGTGAAAAGCTGCTGTGTGAACAAAGACTTTCTAGAATGAGATACAATTTAGCACAAGAAGGGGTCCTCTGTCCCCATGATAGCTGTTGATATGAAAATTTGACAGCTATATGCTCCACTTACTGTACCCAATGCAAGTCAATGCCATTTAGTTTATGACTGTTCACTGATCAACAACTATTGACTTCCATAAGAGAGAGAAAACGTCTAAATACAAAAAATGTTAAGGTTTAAAATGTAAAGTACCTTGAAAATAATATACAGGAGATATGATTTTTCCTATAAATATTAAAGGGGAACTCCCTTCTCAGTCATTCATGGCATATCAATAGGATGTGCCATAACTGTTAGATTGGTGCGTGTCCTTCTTCTGGAACTTGCACCTATCTTGAGAACGAGTCCCACAAATTTTCTGTGCAGTATGGAGAGTCAGTCACGCTTCTGCGGTACTCTCTATTCTGTTCTATTAGAACTCCCATTGAAATGAACAGAGAGTGCCACACACACCGGACGTTTCTGGCATATCATATTAATATGCCATAGAGATAGAAATACTATATTAACAGCGACTAAATATTGTATATTTCCTAATCCAAGGGACATAGGTAGTGAATATGACCCATAGAAAATAGAAATCAATATATGGTTCCAATTCATACCACCACAAACCCCACTTGGCACAGAAAGGATCATGAATTTCTGACTTGCCTTTAAGAAAATAGAGTGATAAGGGACTTGGGCCAGTTCTACAGGTCTTTCCACAGATTACCTCAGAATACCTGTTGAATAGTTACATAGCTTCTAAGACCGAAAAAAGACAGTCGTCCATCCAGTTCAGTCTATTGCGCTACAGAGTTTATCCAGAGGAAGGCAAAAACCCCCATGAGGTAGAAGTCAATTGTCCTCATTTTAGGGAAAAAAAATGCATCCAGACCCTTTTGAACTCTGTTGGTGAATTCCTCAAGACGTAGAGGATGCTCCTTTGTTCTGGATACAGTTCTGGAAATTGATTTTAAGAGAAATCTCTATATTGACCTTTAATATATTTATACATATTTATTATGTCCTTCTGAAGCCTTCTTTTCTGTAAACTAAATAACCCCAATCTTGCTAATCTTTCTGGGTATTGCAGTCCACCCAGTCCTTTTATTATTTTTGTTGCCCGCCTTTGTACCTGTTCAAGCTCTACAATGTCTTTCCTGTGCACTGGTGCCCAAAACTGTACACAATATTCCATGTGTTGTCTAACCAGTGACTTGCATGATGGGAGAATAATATTCTCATCATGTACGTCTATGCCCCTTTTTATACATCCCATGATCCTATTTGCCTTGGCAGCTGCTGACTGACACTGGCTGCTACAATTAAGTTTACTGTCCACCAGGATTCCCAAGTCCTTCTCCATGTCACTTTTACCCAGTGTTTTTCCATTTAACATGTAATCATGTAATGGATTTTTCCTTCCCATGTGCATAACCTTGCATTTATCTGTGTTAAACCTCATCTGCCATTTCTCTGCCCAGGCCTCCAACTTATCCCGATCCTTTTGTAATAACACATTATCCTCTATTATGTTGATTACTTTACAGAGCTTAGTATTATCTTCAAAGATTGATATTCTACTGTGCAATCCATGTGTAAGATCATTAATAAAAATATTAAAGAGGATAGGGCCCAATACTGACCCATGTGGTACTCCACTAGTGACAGGGATCCAGTCTGAGTATGCACCGTTAATCACCACCATTAATATGCAGGTGCACATTGCATACGGCAAAGGGTGAGGACATCAACCAACCCAGCGTTTAACCCTTTGATTGCCGTGGCATAATCAAAGAGGAGTCCCCTGCTCCATCGGGTCATCGGGAATCCTTGTTATCCGATGGAGCCCAGGGAATGTCTGTACAGTCAGCCCTGGGGATCTTTCATATACGGTGGGGAAAAATGCCATTCAGTTCCACACTCTGGTCTCTGAGCTAGCCTGAAACAATGATGCCCTTGTAGCGGCCTTCTGGGAATCCAGGATGAGCTGGCTGGTCATGATCTTCCAACTATTCTGAAATACCTCATTGCTCTATTCTTTTTTCAGAGAGACAACTAGAGCTTCGCAAGCAAATAGAGTCCTCCTTGCAGATTTCCTCACCTCGCACCTGTCTTCCAAAGTCCTCCACACCTGCCACTGCAGGTGCAGTCTGAACCTCTGCCTATATTGTGCTAGCACAGAACATTTCCTAAGACATTTCCCAGTTTTTCAAAGTTCATCTGGGAACCTCCAGTACCTAGGCTTCGTAGGAGCGACAAACCTAGGTAAGGATGCATCCTCTCAATGCTGGACCATGCAACTGTTAGCATCGCATCTGGTCAGCTTCCAAGCCCCTGCCCTCCTGAACTCTGGCTTTGCAGAAAACTTTATTCAATTGTTCCTGATTTCGAAAATCTGTCTACCAGTCATTCGTGTAGACAAACCTCTGAAGATATCTTCTGTTAATGGAGAGGTCCTAGAGGGCTTTGTTCTGTACTGAACCGCTGATTCACAAGGAGAAGATTATGTTCCACGTTCTCCTACGCTCCACTTCAACAGTTCTCTGGGGTCTTCCATGGGTGCTACTTCATGCCACGTTATTGGACTAGAAAATGGGTGAGGTCACCCATTGGGGTCAGCAATGTCACTCACGCTGCCACAAGCCATCCCGTCTGGTGCAACCCATTTCTCCACCTACGCCCCGACTCCGCTTCAAGGTCTTCCTGTTCCTATCCTTCCGCCACATCGGTCTTATGACTGCCCTATTGTCCCCTTGCCTGGCACTATGAATACTCGCGGAAGAGGATATCCTTTGTCTGTACCCGAAACCCAGGCCATGTCGGCTTGCGTCATAGAAGACCTGCAATCGCCTCTCCACCTGCTGATTGCCTCTGGTGTTCCAGCTGTGGACTCTTAGGTCCAAGAAATTTGTAATGTCAATGCCCCACATCTCACCAGAGGATTTTGTCTTTGGCAAACTCGAAAGAGGTGGCTTAAAGGGGGAGTACTGTCCAGATGCGCACCGCGGACGCCATTCTCCTGCTCCACTCCCATCTGCTGCTTGTGACCAGCACGCGTGTACTTCTTTAAATCTCAAATAGCCAGCAATCTCCTGCCCTAGGGAAGGAGTAAACACACACCGGCTCTTTGATATTTAAAGGGCCAGCGCATTCCATGATGTTCAATGGCTGGCCACCTGCCCTTTCATAAAGGACTTTCTTCCTGCAACCTATGCCAGATTATTGGTGTTCTCTGGTGTTCCTGACCTGTTCTTGTGCTTCTTTACTTGCTGTTAGTGTTTCTTGGTTCTGACTCTCTGCTATGGACTTCTGACTATGCTTTGCTTGCCACCTGCCCTGACTTCTTTGCCTGTGAACCAGTTATGTCTCTGCCTGCTCTCTGTGTACCAAGCTTTAGTACATTGACTGTCGCTGCGAGCGGCCACATTAAGGCCGTGTTCACACGGCTTATTCCCGACGGATTTGTGCGCCGTATTGAGCTCACAAATCCGCCGTGAATAAGGGACGGGACCGGAGCGCGGCGGGGGCGCCGCTCCCGACCCCATAGACAATGCATTGTTTACGGCGCGTCCGCCCGTAATTAATGTGATGTCACTTTCTCCCCCGCGGTCGGATTGCGCCGGCGGGGAGGAGACGACGGATTCCACTGTTCTCAATGAGAGCAGTGGATTACTGTAATTGCTGCCGCGGATTGGCGCCGTACTGAAGCGCAAATCCGGCGCGCAGTACGGCGCCAATACGCGGCAGAATAAGCCGTGTGAACGAGGCCTTAGGGTAACAACCTGGGAATCCCTTACAGCCAAGTCCATCCTGCTCTGGAGAATGACGGGGGCAGGGCTGCCATCAGTCATCTATTAACCGTTTCAGGGCCCCATACAGCCAAATCAAGTGGGGCCCTCCCCCATTACTAGTTCCTATTTTTAACATGTCAGTGGGTCCCTTTTTGATTAGGGCCCCTGACAGGAATACTGCCAGTACTGCCCTACTGGCACCCCTGGACGGGTGGCTCATTACACTCAGTTTCCTGGCATGGTCAGTGTCACCTCTCATGGTGACCCAGCGAATCCACCACCTGTGCCTGTGACAGACTGATGTCTAAGTATAGAATATAATGGAGAGGGGCAGGGCATGTGCAGATCTCCTTCATCAAAGAAACATATGTTCTCTGACACATTGGAAGAATCAGTGGTTGGGCCACAAATATTTATGACATGTATGTTCTAAGTGGGTAAGCCACTTTTACAGTAACAATTGCACATTATAGAAATAGTAAAGGAAACCTGTTATGCAACAAACTTAATTCTTTATCCCTTGTTGTAAGTCGCTACTAAGCCGTCTCAGCATCGCTGATGTCAATCCAGTTCTTAATGAGTAAGGATGGATGAGTCATCATGTACTTTCATTCAACCTTTTGCATTGCAATTGGTTTGTAAGACTCTGCAATTTGTGATCAGCAATGCAGAACTACAGGTATTTCCAGCATCCAACTATTCTGAGTAGCAAGGATTGTTGTCTGATACTTGTTATCTCCTAGAAACATCTTCAGGCCTATTATACTTTATTGACAATTGAAAAATATGTTATAAGGAAAGTGAAATTTTCTAAAATAATTGTGAAAAACAAAAGATGTTCTTAATTCACTTTTTATCACATTGGAACGGTAACAAATTAGATGGAAAGATATTTTTTAAATCATTTTAATTATTTATATAAACAAAGCACATGTTCACACGTCTAGGGACCATTCACACAAGAAGGCTAAGATGTGTTTGTACCTGTTACTGCTATCTTGTGTATATGTACCCACATAATGCTTCTATGTAACCAGGTCAAAAACATGAGGGAAGAAGACGCACCTCCATATAGCTCAGAGTATGGATCTGCAATGTTGATCCAGAGGATGGAAAAACCCTATGAGGAAAATTCCTTCCCAATACCAGATCTTTCAGCCATGATAAATTCCTGGATCAACAATTTTTTTTCTTGAAATCCAGTTATCATAATTTGTAATATACACAGGAAATGCATCCAGGCCCCTTTGAACTCTTAGCACGTTCACTGCAACAAGTTCCTCAGGCAGAGAGTTCCACAAAGTAAGTTCTCAAAGTAAAGAATCCCCTTCAATGTTGTTGCAGAAATCTTCTTTCTTCTAGACATACAGAATGCCCCCTTATTATAGTTACAGTTCTGGGAATAAATAGATCATATCAGGTCATCCCTCAGCAGCCTTTTTTTTTTTTTTTTTAAATAAAAAGCTCTACGACCTCTTTCTTGTGCACTGGTGCCCAAAAATGTACACGTGTGGCATGACTAGTATTTGTATTGTACTAGTTACTATGTTCTCATCGTATGCATCTCTGTCCCTTTTGATGTACAAACCCCTTAATTTTATTTGTCTTTGCAGCAGCTACCTAACAGTAGTTGCTGAAAGATAATGGGGTGTTCCCATCATAGAGTTTAATGGCATATTGCTAGGACCTGTAAAGGTTATGGTTTACAATACGCTTGGAGATGACTCTGTGTCCTGTGGTCTTCACAATGCTTCTTATCTGCTGCACGACATCTCCGTTTGGAGTACCCTGCTGCCTGCAGAGATGCTGGGGCTGTGAAGGAGCTGTGTGCTCCTCTTATCTTATCAGTCAACCTGCTGTCTAAGTTGTTTCTCCTGCCACAAGGTCCCTTCTCTGGGAGTAGGGCCTGAGTGAGATCAGTTTAATGACCATTCCTAGCTTCTTCCTCTTCTCCTCTATACACTATCTGGCCATTACTCACGACCCAAATATAATTACACTGTGGGCTAGATTTGGCCTGGGGGCCTGAGTTTGACACCCCTGTTCTAGAAGGTAATTAAAATATATATTAAGAAAAGCACTGACATCTGTGTTATACCACTAGTATCTCATCTGTGTATATACCATTAATATCTACCCTCTATTTTCTATCACTGCACCAGATACTTAGCAGGTACCCACTTGAACAAATTTCCCCTAGTCCAAGCATTCTCATTTTACTTTTCAACCTTTTTATATTTTTGTATGCAGTATATTATCAGATGCTTTTGAAAAATGTACATATATAACATCAAATGATTCACCCATGTCCAGTCTAGAACTTACCTCCTCACAGAAGCTGATGAGATTACTTTGACAGGATCCTTTATAAGCCCATGCTAGTACTAAGTTACACATTTATTTCCATTAGGGCTAGTTCACATGGCTTATTGCCAGCGTAATTGCGGGGACGGATTTTGCCCCGCAATTATGCCGGCTGCCGTGCAGCGGGGGCGGGGGGCCGGCATCTCGCCGGCCCCATAGACATGCATTATTCACGGCGCGTACACGCTCTATGAGAACTATGGATTACCTTAATGACAGAGACGGATTTCAGCCGTACTGCAGTGCAAATACGGCGCACAGTACGGCTGAAATCAGTGCCCAAATCAGCCGTGTGAACGAGGCCTTAGGATGCTCCAGAATAGCATCTCTTAGAAAACCTTCAAACAATTTCCCTACAACAGAGGTTTACCTTATAGGCCTACAGCTTACAGGCTCAGTTTTTATGAATGCTGGCACCACATTGGCAATGCGGCAATCCAGTAGAAAGATCCTGTTATTATAGAATCTTTAAGAGTTTTTCTAAATTGATAGTTACAATATACTTCATTAGTATATCAATAGGATATGCTATCACTGCAAAAATTATATATATCCTTGTTAAAATGTAACTTTTATTAGATACTATTAAAATATAAAGAAGTGCCCCTATATATATTCACCAACAAATCACCTAGATACTCAGCACTCAAATATGCTGCACTTTAGGCCCCATCAATCAGCGGGGACATTGTCCTGATAAGGTCGGCTCCGCTCTAAATAACCGACTGTGTCTTTAGTGCATGCATAAACCATTACCATGTGTAAATAACAATTCCTATTCTGCCTCTAGCATTAAATCTTATATACATAGCAGATACTAAAAATTAACTTCCAGCACTCCCGACGCGTTTCCCCCTAAAAGGATCAAGGGTTCATCAGCCTCTCCACCATCATTGTTATTACTAGGTCCCAGTTTAATATCTACACTATTTCTTCAGCCTAATTTAATTGACCCTCTTCCTCCCCAATTTCTGTTTTAATTACTCCTCCAACCCTCTTGCTATCCTCTTCCCAAACACAGCTGCACCCTCCTAAGTACAGCTCATCCTTCCACTACTACCTGGAGCGGACAGAGAAGTCATTTTAATACTCCAAGAGGCCAACCACTTCCTTCTGACACCACTTCTTGAGCCACTTGTTTATCTTCCTCATCACTTGCTGCCTCTAATGTCGTATAGGTAGTAATTCAGAACCACTGCATTTTAAGGTCCTTGCCCTAAGCTTTAAAGAGGTTTTCCCATCTAGCTGCTTCACAGAGCCTGCTCCACTCAGCCATCTTCAGGCTTCTATTTCCTGTGTAGACTGTGGGTGGTTCTACAGCAGTGATTGACATTTCAGCTCTGTTATTTCTAGCTGGACCTGTTAGAAGTACATTTGGTGATAGAGGGGCTTTAACAGCAGATCACAAGGCTACAATTTGTCAGTAAGTAACGTAAACAAGCTCCTGTACTGCTTATAAGACACATCAGGGAGTGGCCTCACCATCCTGGCCATGACTGCTACAACAGTGGTCAGCAGTTTAGGAAACCTTCTAAATACATATCACTGATAAACAGTACCTATAATCTATAACCCTTTTTCTGGTTTCCCTAACATCTCCATACCTATGGAAAGGGGTACACAGCATCTAATGGTGGATAATCTCTAGGATCATCTCTATCATTCTGTCATCTGGCTGTTAATAGGAGCTCACAGTAACCCTAAGGAACCATGAAAAAAACACGGAGAAACGCATCAGGTAGGGTAAGGTGCATTAAGGAACTATTAAAAGGCGCACTATTTGTGTTGGTGGTCTGTAATTGGAAACACATTATTTTAATTATGTATTCATTAGGGTGGATCATGGGGGGACTAGTGAGGACGTCCTTTTTGGGGCGAACATCCCACACGGAGTTAGGGTCTTCCAGGCGATTGTGGCAGGGATATCTAATCCCAGGTTATCCTGGTCGACACTACCTAATACAAACCCTCAATTGATGACCACTTTGTATCATTGTATGTTCATATTTTTTAAAATATTGCCTTATGTATTTCATGTGGTAATATATATATATATATATATATATATATATATATATATATATTATTTATATATTTATTTATTTTTTTTATTATTTTTTTTTATTGTTTTTATTGAACAATATCCTTGACATCAGTATAACAAACAATAGCAGTATGTATAAAGGGTTTACACAAGAGCGATCTGATGGGAATGTCCAAACATACTGAGAAGAAAAGGTTATTATATCAAGGACAGTTAGATTTTCCTTTTCTATAACAAACATCACACAGTCTCATGCATGCTAATTAAAAGAGACTTTACATTTCAAATATAACTGCGCATAAACAGTTGCAAACCAAACAGAACATAACTATTGAGAATGCAGTGTGTCTCAATTCTCCTCTCCATGGTGCAAGCTCGGGTGTGCGACTCCCCCCTCCCCCGTCGAAACAACTAGTGGGCACGATTGCTCCCATGAGCCACGACAACGATATCCCAGCGTCTCCTGGTCTGTGTCCATTCCGCCGACCTATTTATGTGAAGCCAATATGCCTCATTGAGGATTGACCGCTACCCGCAAATTGATTGGATCAGTATCTGCCCTGATACCAAGAAGTTGACGCAAAACAGCGTTTTATGCAGCCTTTAATATCGGAAGTGTATCTATATATCTCTCCCACAGCTCAAAAATCTTTTTCACTCTTGTTTCCTTTTGCAAAGTGGCGTCAACCCAGTCCATGTGCATTAGAAAATTAAGTTTACTCCTAAATAGACTTAAGGTGGGGCCCTCAGGTTGAAGCCAAACCTGCAAGATAGCTTTGCGAGCTGCAGAAGCCACAACCTGCCCCATTCTTTTTACACGATTGGGTATTTCCGAGCCTCCTTGTCTCGGAACACCAAACAGTGCCCAAGAAGATTTGGCAACGCACTTCAGATTCAAAGACTGGTTCATGTAGTCCATTACGTGGCCCCAAAATTCCTGTATTAGTGGACAGTCCCATAAACAGTGATAGAGGTCCGCCGCTGGGGACCCACATTTGAAACAGCTGTCGGTTGGGAACCGGCCCATACGATGTCCCCAAACAGGTGTAAGATAGGCGTTATGTGCTACCTTCATGCACATCTCAGTGTATCTAGCCATTGGCAGAAATTTATGAGCGTCAGCAAATGCCTCCAATATCATAGATGTGGAGATATCAGCATCCCGATCATGCCACTAAGCCAGACAGAAGAACTCAATATAATCAAGAAGGTATTTATAAGTAGCAGACAACTGTGCCCTCCTTGTGGGAGGGTTAAGGATTATACGATCAAAGGCCACATCCCAATCTGCAGGTTGTAGGTGTCGCTTCACCTCCGATATATAGCTAGCTGCTTGTAAGTAGTTAAAAAACGGAATCGGGGGTGCAGCGTAAAGGCACTGCAACTCAGAGATAGACTACAATTGTTTAGTGTCAAGATGCATAAAATGTTTTATTTGATGCAAACCCAAGCTGTGCCAGATTCTAAAAGTGTGCTGTGGTTTACCCCCCTGGAAATTTGGGTTACGTATCAAAGATAAGTACGGGGAATAATCCGGGTTCAGTTTTTTGAGTTGCCTAATCTTTCGCCATTCCCTCCACACTGGCATGATCAGCTGATCATCCCTTATCCCCTGGGGTGGGGGTTTATCGTAGGGTAAATGCACAAAATTAATATGTGATATGTTAGGCAGCCCTTCCTGATCTAAAGAGCTATCCGTAAAAATTGCCATAGATCGCGCCCAGTCCGTAAAAAAAAAGGCCCAGCCCCGCAAAATTGTAAAGACGGATGTTGGGAAAACCCCGACCCCGTGTAATCTACGTGTTAAAAATATGAGTAAGGGAATGGTGCCCTTTTGTTACCCCCAAAAAAATTTCCTGTATTGTCTTTAATACTTTTTACCCTGGCCGCGGGTAGACAGGCGATATGAAAAATTACAAAAGTCGTGGGAATCCCCATTTTAATTAGATTGCACCCCCCAGAAAAGGGGAGAGGGGAAAGGGGCAGCCCCCCTTTTATAGTTTGTACAACCTACCCCTAAATATTAAAGGGACGAGTTAACAGGGATCGGGTGAGTCCTTGAAAAAATTGGGCTACCCAGCCCCTTTAAAAGCATTCCCCATTTTGTCTATTTGATCGTTAACCGATAAAGCCCCCCATTGTTTTATATATCAGGAGGGGGGTTAAAGTTTGCCGGGGGTTCCTAATCTCAGCAGAAAACGTCAGCTACGCTGTGCCCCTGAGTTCCCTGGTGGGGGACAGTTACCTGGTAAAGCGGTGACTGGTTATATGATGAGGAGTGGATAAATAGCAAATTGAAAAATAGGGTAGGGGGGACCCCCTGTTTGGTCCCTAAAAGATCAAAAATTTGGTGACTGTGTTTTTGATGGCAGGGTCGTTTGGTTTTGGGTGCATGTGGGGCGAAGCCGGCGAAGAGGTCCCCAAACCCGCGGCGAAAGAGAGTGGCTCCAAAAACGGCCAAGAGCCCTTACAAAAAGCTTTCTGGCGTCCAAACTAAGAAGAAATGGCCCACCGGGTATTCCCCTCCCCCCGTCCCTGCGCTTTGGTGCTATAACACACGGACATTTTTCGGGAGTTTTGGTTTTGCTATGAACCCATTTGCGAGGGGTGAATATGTCGGAGAAAAAATTTGACCCCTAGGGGCCCGATCTTTGCTAAAATCTTATAGTCGATTTAAAAAGGTAGGCTATAAGATGTCAGAAAGGGTGGGTCTTTTGGGGTTTTTTAATAAACAGTATGGTGCGTGAATCATGAAAAGCTTACTTAGTGATTGGGTATAGATGCCAGTATAAAGATTTGCTAGAAGGGGGGATTTTTCTGTTTTTGTTTTTTTAAAAAAATTTCTGCCGAAAAACCGTCTGGCCCCGAGTCTTCCCATTCGCCACCCCGTCCCACTCCACGCCCCTCCCCCTCTGTGATCGTGGTAATATATATTTTATAACTAAAATTAAAGGTTTAGTTTTAACACTCTTTCTATATTTCAGTTATACAGTGTTAGGAAACCTTCTGTAATCAAGCAGGAGATAGTAGTTGCTATAATTCTGAAAGGAAGCAAAATCATAACAGCAATGTATTTGGTAAAAGTCTTTACTTACCTTTACCTACAGGTTTAAAGCTAATCAGTGTGATGGGAATAGTCCTTAAGATCTAAATTCCCGAACTCACTTTTAAGAACTCTCTGTCTATTCTATCATAGGTACCAATGTGAACCATAACTGCTGGGTCCTCACCAGCCTCTTCCTTTACTTTATTAAATGAATTTGCAATATGTCAAAACTTGGGCCCCAGGGACATATCACACTGTCAGACGATCCCCATCTTCGTGACAGATTGTCCTATCAGTTCCCCTAATTACTGAATCCCTCACTACCAGCACTGTCTGATCTGTTCTGCACTAGTCACCTCCTTACTGGAACAGACATTGCCCTGGCTGTCAAATTAGCTGCTCCTGGACTGATATCCACCTTATCCACCAACTTGGCAAATGTGTTAGGGTGTGTGGGATCAGGACTAGCCCTCTGATACTCTTTCTTTCCAAATATGTATCAAGCTCACATCTTGCACAGCAGTATTTACCCTCCAATGATTATTCAACGACTGTTCAGTGTATGCAAATGCATTGCACAAGATGCATACATGATAGCATTGCTAGTTATGGAGTACTTTTTAATTAACAGGGATTATACCATAAACAAAGTAATGTATACAACTGAACTGACAAAGATAATCTCCCTGAATTTAAAATGACTTAATCTGTGAATACACACTAAGCATATATTCATAGAGGGGAATATGCTGTTGATTTTGAAAATCAGACGTGCATAAGAAATCTTATTCACACACTGAAAGAAAATTGCATGAATTCATATGAAGATTTAAATATGGTCCGGAATTTAAAGAGAACCTCTGGTCATTTCTGACAGGCCTGTTTTAGTAAATCCTATTATTCCCCATGAAATACCAAGCCTGGAGCATCTTCTCTTATAACTCTGTGTTGTGCAATTACTCTTTTATTCCTTCTAGAAATGTATTACCAATTTATCAGCTGGGTGTTACCAATTGGTGGTGTGTCCTTGTGTTGACTATCAGGGTTTGGGGGGACACACACTTTGAAAAACTGGAATGGTAAATCATCTGCGATTTTAGGAATTTTTCCCCAAGGATAAAAGGAACAGCACAACACAGAGTTATAAGAGACGATGCTCCAGAATTGTTACTTCACAGGGAACACAAGGATTTACTTAAATAGACATAAAAGGAGCTGTCACGAGTCCTTCTTAAATCCACAGCATGTCCATTTATGTTTCATGTATGTTGACAGGCCTGTCGGTGCATTCCCCGGGGAGCCCCGAGCTCCTGTGGGCCCCGGAGGTAGGGCTGCCGCCAGGGGCGTAACTAGAGAAGCCAGGGCCCCGAAGCAAACTTTTGGATGGGGCCCCCGACCTCCCCCCCCCCTTGCCCACCTCCCTGACCACGAACATTTACCAGGACATGCTGTTAGATAATGTAGATAATACAAGGGGCAAATACCTCACCCTACATATCACTATCATACTGCTACCAAACAAATCCCACTATACCAAGACCAGCATTACCAATAACGCTCTTACATAAGGACCTGATTACCACCAAATAGTGACTGAATAATACCCACTACACTATACTGATCAGTACACAAAGACAATAGTACCGCCATATAGTGACCATATAGTGGATATACTAGTGTACACAGGCTCTGCAGACTGTATATAACCAACATCGTGACCCTTAGTGGTAGAAACCAGTGTACACAGCCTTTTGCGATGTTATTTTCCTCCATACAGTGACCTAAGTGTAGGCACAGTGTACACAGGGTCTGGAGACTATATATTACCACCATACAGTGACCATAAAGTGAGACACCAGTGTACACAGGCTCTGCAGACTGTTTATTACCACCATACAGTGACCATATAGTGAGACACCAGTATACACAGGCTATGCAGACTGTATATTACCTCCATACAGTGACCATATAGTGGTAGACACCAGTGTACACAGCCTGTGCAGACATATAAGTGATTCCAGTGCAGTTACATCCTGTGACTCACAGGTGACGTTTCTCTGACAAGTCGTTGACTTTCCCTTTTGTTCTGCATCCGGTCCAGTCCGCGATCATGACATCTCCCGACAACTTGTCCCTGGAGATTTAGACACAAATATCTTAGAATCCTGACTTTTCCAGCACCTGCCCCCCTGGCTATATGGGGTCCATTTAGGCAGGCAGGGTTTAGATAGGATATATGGGGCCCCAGATAGGCAAGGTTTAGGTAGGCAATAGAGTCCCCATATAGCAGGCAGGGTTTAGGTAGCTATAGGAAGCCATAAAGGTAGACAGGGGTTAGGTGGGCTATAGGGGCCATATATGTAGGTAGGCAGGGTTTAGGCAGGTTAAGGGGCCCCATATAAGTAGACAGGCAGGCAAGATTTAGGGGGCGAGAGGGGCTACATCGGCAGACAGGCTTCACGGGGGCTATAGGGCTAGTCAGGAAGGCAGACTGCGAGAGCTATATAGGCAGGCTTTAGCGGGCTATATAGCCAGGCTTTAGGGGGGACTATGTAGGCAGGCTTGGGGGAGGGGACTATGTAGGCAGCCTGGAGGTATATAGGCAGGCTGGGGGTATATAGACAGGCAGGAGGGCTATTTAGGCAGGCTGAGGGACTATGCAGGCAGGCTGGGGCTATATAGACAGGCAGGGGGGCTATGTAGGCAGGCTGGAGGGCTATGCAGGCAGGCTGGGGGTATATAGACAGGCAGGGGGGCTATTTAGGCAGGCTGGGGGTATATAGACAGGCAGGGGGGCTATGCAGGCAGGCTGGGGGCTATGAAGGCAGGCTGGGGGTATGTGACAGGCAGGGGGGCTATTTAGGCAGGCTGGGGGCTATGCAGGCAGGCTTGGGGTATATAGACAGGCAGGGGGTATTTAGGCAGGCAGGGGAGCTATAGACAGGCAGGGGGGCTATTTAGGCAGGCTGGGGAGCTATAGACAGGCAGGGGGGCTATTTAGGCAGGCTGGGGGGCTATAGACAGGCAGGGGGGCTATTTAGGCTGGCTATAGGGCAGGTAAAATAATAAATAACATGCTCCCCCGATGCATCGCGCTCCAGCCTCGGTGCTCAGCGGGGGCGGCGCGGTGATGTGACGTCACCACGCCGCCCACGTGAACACAGAGAGCCGCCAGGGGAAGTAGCAGAGCGGAGCGAGCGGAGTGAGCGGAGCTCCATTCTGCTACCTCCGGGTAGCGCTGCCTCTGAACGCTCGGGCCGGAGGGCCCGGGCGTTCAGAGGCAGTATGCGCCGGGCCCCTCAGCTCCTCGCCCGCCGGCAGTGAACTAGTATGTTCGTTGCCGGCAGGCCCAGGAGCGGCATTACCGGGGTAGCGGACGCGGTAGCAGCTGCGTCGGGCACCCTAAGAGCACGAGCCCCGGGGCAGCTGCTGCGTCTGCTACCCCGGTAGTTACGCCCTTGGCTGCCGCTACCCCAGGCCCGTCCGCCACATCCTGTCTCTGAACATGAGCTAATGTCCTCGATTCCCGGGGCTTCACGGTGTCAGTGGAGCAGAGCGCCGCTAGCGCTCTGCTCCACTGTTCACCCTGGTAGGCTTAAGGCCTAACACCTTAGGCCTACCAGGGGCCGGCCTCTCGTGGTGACGTAGGCGGTGCGATGATGTCACAGCATCGCGCCACCGTTGCTGGGCCTCATTAGAAGCCGGGGGGCAGCTCGTCACGTCCGTGAGCGGGAGAGAGGTGAGTTGTTGTGTTTTGTTTTTTTTTCTATATAAGAAAAGGGGCCCTGACTAACTACCTACTATATAAAGGGGGCGATGGCTACCAGCCTACTTATAAAGGGGGCCCTGACTATCTGCCTACTGTGTAAAGGGGCCCTGACTACCTGCCTACTGTATAAAGGGGGCCCTAAACTACCTTTTGGCCTCCCCTGTATTAAAAGGGGGCCCTAACAGCCTACTGAAGGGCCTACCTGCCTACTGTATAAAGGGGGCCCTGACTAACTGCCTATTGTATAAAGTGGGCCCTGGCTACCTGCCTACTGTATAAAAGGGGCCCTGACTACCTGCCTAATGTATAAAGGGGGTCCTGGCTACCTGCCTACTATATAAAGGGGGCCCTGGCTACCTGCTTACTCTATAAAAGGGGCCCTGACTAACTACCTACTATATAAAGGGGGCCCTGGCTACCTGCCTACTATATAAAGGGGTACTGACTAGCTGCCTACTATATAAAGGGGGCCCTGACTAGCCGCCTACTATATAAAGGGGGCCCTGGCTACCTGCCTACTATCTAAAGGGGGCCCCAGCTACCTTCCTACTGTCTAAAGGGGGCCCTGACTACCTGCATACTATCTAAAGGGGGGCCCTGACTACCTCCAGCTTATGTAACTGAGACTTACCAACACCTACCTACAGCCTACCTAACTAGGGCCTACTTATCTACCTGGGATCTATTTACCTATCCACCTGTGGCCTACTTATCTACCTTACTTGGGAATACCCACCAACCTACCTGGGGCCAGCCTACCAACTTATCCAGTGGGGGTCTACCTACCTAAATAGGACCTATCTCCCCACCATCTAACCCCTTAGGAGATTGTGCTTCTAAGCTATGGCTTGTATCCGCTCTCCCACCCGTGGGAAGTTTGTACAGAGGTGGGAATGGGTAAAGAGGTGCTGGAAAAGTGAGGATTCTAAGATATTTGTGTGTAAATTCTGAAGGGATGAGTTGTGGCCAGAACAAGTCATCATGTCGGTCTGGAACGGATGCAGAAGAAAAGGGAATAAGAACGACTCATGAGAGAAGAGAACGACTCATCAGATAAGACGTCTCCGGTGAGTCCCTGACGTCAGGGGTTATTTTGCTTCTATACTGGATCAGTGCTGTATTCACTGTAATGTGGTGTGACCACTATGTGGTCTCTATATGGTGGTGTTGTGGCACTATACGCTAGTATAGTGGCAACGTACATGTGTCCCTGACTGTAAAAGTGAGGGAACACCTGACCCTGTGATAGGAGTTTCACTTTTACTTTCTTGCTGGTGTTTATTTTAGGTGGTGAGGTGCGTGACCAAAGGAAACATGGCGGGGATTGTATGTCAGCCGGTGGGGGGTGGAGAAGGATATGGATGTAGCTACATAGCTAGGTGTCTAAGATAAGTTTGCCATGTGTGTGAGACAGATATGTGACTCCCTTGGTATTGTACTACACAATACAGTTCTGTTTTGCACACTGTATTATGTGGTAAAATGGGCGCATTTATGTCCGAGAGGCCGGTAATATTTTAATGTACAGTAGCTGTATGGTGGGCCCCAGACTCCCCAGTCCGACACTGTATGTTGAAGATGTCAAAATAAGCATTCTCATAGCAGATTTTGCTTCGGAAAAGCTGCAAATTCTCAGTGGATCGTAAACACATTGCATTTTTGTAAATTTAAATTTTCTGCACTTTTCAAATCTACAACAAATGTGCACCAATGTGGAAAATCTATAGCCTCAGGATGGACCATCAATCTGGATCAGGTCCGGGTCCCACCCCCACCTATCAGCTGGTTGAAGAGACTGTGGCACCTGAGCGACACAGCAGCCTCTTCAGTGTTTGCATGCGTCTCGGTGCTGTTTGTACTTACCATACTTTTAGTAGAAGCGATGTCAAATACTGCAGCCATGTCCCATCCACTTTAAAGTGACAGCTACACAATAACTTACAATGAGGGAGGATAGGCCATCAGTTTTATAGAACTGGATAACCTCTTGGGCACACTTAGGATCCAAACACACTCACAAGCTCCTACACTTGCTTTTCCAATTACATTGTAAAGCTGTTTTTCCCCCATGTAATTGCTGCAAATGAAGCCCCTGGTTGTGAAGGACCAATTGTTTCTTTTCAGTTTAGTTAAGCTGATCACGAAAAGTCGGGAGTGATTTCATTCTGGTGGGAGACCCAGCAGTCAGCTGCTATAGTGACAGAACCGCAGTGCTATTCCTTATTTCCCCTGTAACACTGGGAAAGCAGAGTATTGCAGGGCAACGGTTACAATCAGTGGGTATCCATTTAATTCTTGCAGGGCCCCTTTCTGTAAGCTCAGCATGTCTGATTGTTGAATACATTGTACAGTAGCTGATCTGAATTATGTGATAGATAAATAGGTAGAATGATAGATAGATCTATATATAGGCAGATGGTAAGGATAGATGGATAGCTAGATGGATAGATAGATAGATAGATAGATAGATAGATAGATAGATAGATAGATAGATAGAAGATAAGGGTACTAGATAGATAGATAGTAATATAGATAGATAGATAGATAGATAGACATAGAATTAAGATAGCGGGAGATAGATAGATAGATAGATAGATAGATGGTAAGACAGATATAGATAGATAGATAGTAGAATAAAAATTAGTATGATAAAAGATAGATAATATAGATAGATATAGATAGATAGATAGGATAGGGGTATAGATAGATAATGATAGATAGATAGATAGAAGATAGATAGTTAAGACAGATCTAGATAGGCACAGGATAGATGTAGAGATAGATAGATGATAGTAGATAGATAGATAGACAGAAACATAATATTTAGATAAGCAAGGTAGATATTTGTAGATAGATAGTAATGATAGAAGATAATATAGATAGATAGTGATAGATAGAAAAGAAGATAGATAGATAGATATACAGACAGATCTATAGATAGGCAGATGTGTAATAGATTTAGATAATAGAAAAGATGATGATAGATTCGAATGATGAGCAAAGGTAAGCAGACAAAAAGTAGAAGATAAAAAATATAGTAGAGGAGTAAGATGGTAAGATAAAATATATAGATAGGACGGGGTGGTAAGATACGATCGCAAAGTATAGAGAGGCAGATGGTAAGATATCAATATTAGATAAAGGTAAAGAATAGAGGGGAGTAAATGATATAGTAGACATAAATTAGAAAGAAACATGAAGATAGAAACAAAATTGAAAAAGAACATATGCATACATAGGTACAAACATTCATAGATATGAGATGATAGACAGAGCTAAATAAATGATACATAGATAAATGATACCGATGAAAAGAGATATATAGATGATAAACAGATGGATAGATACATAAACAGATACCTAGATGGATAGACATAGAAAATAGACAGATATGGATGATAGAAAAAAGCTAGAGATAATAGACAGATAATTAATAGATAAGTGGATGGATGATAGGAAAATAGATGATAAACAGAAAGATAGGTATTGGTAACAGACAATAGATAAAAATAATAGGTAGACAGAAGAGAGAGATAATAGGTAGAGGGATAAATAGGGGTGATAAACACATGATTTACAGGAGAGAGATGATAGACAATAATGAGCAGAAGAATGGATGGATAGATAAAGGTGATAAACAAACGATAGACAGAAAAGAGAGAGATGATAGACATAATAGAATGTAGATGATACAGATGTAAAAGATAACAGTTGGTACATGGATAAACTGTATAGATGAGACAACAGATGACAGGTAGATGGATATAGACAGAAATGATAGACAAATATAGACAATAGATAAAACAGATAGAAGAGAGATGATAGACATAGATGACAGTAATGGATAAAAACGAAATATAGACAAATATAGACATAGTAAAAAGATGAGAGGATGAAGCAAAGATGACGGTATGGTAGAGATATATACAAGTGATAATAGAAGAGAGATGATAGATGTAGAGTAGTCGGATGCCGTCTCTGTGGAACTGATTTGTATGCCTGCATGTAACTATATATTTATTACATATATGAACATCTAACGTTGATCCCATATAATGTGACTTGTCAGTGTCGAGTATTTCATGGCGACGGTTTTCTATAGAAACTCCAGCAGGAATGTTCTGGCACGTCTCCTGTTCCATACGAAGGGAGTGTCACCCACCAATCCCCAGACTCCTGCAATGAGACAAAGCTGCATAGCAACAGCCTCACGCCATGATGTGCTCCTTGTACTCGGGTCCTTGCCGCTCCCGCACACAGTAATAGACTATGTTTCTAGAACATCACAATGAACAAACACAGGCCTGCAAGTAAATCCACCATAAGTTATTTATTAAAATAGATTTAAAAATGAAATAAAAAAGGCTTCATTGACTTTGTTATGTTGCTTATGACAAGGAACCATTCCACATTCTAGCTGAACGTATCATTAGTTCCGACAACAACGACGAACGCTCCGAATGTCATTGGCTCAACAACAGCCTCGGTTGCCTGCTTGAATGCCGCCATCTAATACCCCGTGCAGCACAATGGGGATGGATCACACACAGACGTGCGGATCCATCGGGGCTCATCCGTTCTACCCATCTGACAATACTAATGACCTTTTCATTGGGTGCTCGGTGTCAGTATAGATTGTAACAGAGACTCCATTGTCTATTGTCCTCTATTGTACTGGGGTCACACTGTGATTTCTGACGGACGCCTATACTACAGCAGTATCTAGATGGACGTCTAAACCGCAGCAGTATATGGACGGTCACCTATACCGCAGCAGCATCTGGATGGTCACCTATACCGCAGCAGTATATGGACGGTCAACTATACTACAGCAGTATCTAGACGGACACCTATACTGCAGCAGTATCTGGACAGATTCCTATACTACAGCAGTATCTAGACGGACGCCTATACCGCAGCAGTATCTGGAAAGACTCCTATACTACAGCAGTATGTGGACAAACGTCTATACTGCAGCAGTATGTGGACAGACGCCTATACTGCAGCAGTATCTAGACGGACCCCTATACTGCAGCAGTATCTGGACATACACCTATACTGCAGCAGTATCTGGACAGACACCTATACTGCTGCAGTATCTGGACATACACCTATACTGCAGCAGTATCTGGATGCACGCCTATACTGCAGGAGTATCTGGACGGACACCTATACTGTAGCAGTATCTAGACGGACGCCTATACTGCAGCAATATCTGGACAGACACCTATACTGCAGCAGTTCTGGACTACACCCATATGCAGCAGTATCTGGACTCACGCCTATACTTCAGTTGTTTCTGGACTGACACCTTTACTGTAGCAGTATCTTGACTGACGCCTATACTGCAGCAATATCTGGACAGACACCTATACTGCAGCAGTATCTGGACAGACACCTATACTGCAGCAGCATATAGACGGACACCTATACTGCAGCAGTATCTGGACAGACACCTATACTGCAGCAGCATATAGACGGACACCTATACTGCAGCAGTATCTGAAAGCCAAAATCAGGAATGAAACCTACAGGCAGAGAAAGTAGATTGGAAAGATATGTACATCTTCTGGGTGTTGGCTTACCAAGACTGCTGCAAAATGCACAGTGTGAACCCAGCCTTATGTGCGGATGGAGCCCCATTGTGATGACAGGGGGAAGCCTCTCAACCCAGCAGTGCAAAATAAGCCATATATACATATTACCTGGTATTAAAAAAAGTAGTGCAAAATCAGGAAAGGCTGATGCAATCTGCACTAGGATTCTCCCACCCATCCCCAGCTGAGTTCATGGCCAGTCACTGGTACAATGTCAGGGGCTGAGCCTGCATCTCTCCAGAGGAGGATCCCACCATCACAGGTCATCTCCATCACGGGTCATCTCCATTACAGGTCATCCCCATCTGCTCAAAGTCCTCTCCATCTCAGGTCATCTCCACCAGATCCCAGTCCTTTCCATCACAGGTCCTCTCCACCAGATCCCAGTCCACCAGCCGTCAGTGCCCCCAGCTGGCGAAGCCGATCTCCTCCTTGTAGCGGTTGGTGAGCACGTTGGCCTTCCTGGTGAGCTTGCTGAGCACGGTGTGCAGCCCGGCCAGGTGGTAGTGGAAGAGCTTCTCCAGGTCCTCGTCCCCGTCGGTGTCCACATGGCTGACCTTCTTCCTGTCGTCCCCCTGCAGGATGCCCCACTCGATGTCGTTCCTGATGGACTTGAGCAGGATGTAGTAGCCGTGCATGTCCCTGCGGGAGTAGTAGTTGGCGGCCCCGTTGCTGACCTCGTCCTTGTCGTCCATGTCTAGGGGCACGTCCCGCAGCAGGCTGGGCACCATGACGGTCTGGTCCATGTTATTCACGGCTCCGATGAAGCGGTTCATGGCGTTGAACAGCGAGTGCTTCTGCTTGTAGGAGTCGGCTATTTGCATCATGGCTGCGGCTGCTATAGTCCGGGGCAGAGGATGCTACAGTGCGGGGCAGAGGATGCTACAGTGCGGGGCAGAGGATGCTACAGTGCGGGGCTAAGGATGCTACAGTCCGGGGCAGAGGATGCTACAGTGCGGGGCTGAGGATGCTGCACTGATCGGCTCCGGAGCTCGGCGGCTTGTGCGTCAGTGCGGCCACTCCTCCTCTCTGCAGCAAGTACCCGGCGCCAGTGCCCGGCACAATATATACCCGCACGGAAAGGTGTAGCTCCGAGTGCCAGCCCCTTGCAGTACAGCAGGATGAAGCCGGTTCACACAGCGGCATGACCGCGGGTAACACTGCAGGCTCCGCCCCGCTCACCTCACACGCCGGCCGCCCAGTAAGGAGAGCGGCCGAGGCTCCCCCCGCCGCTGCCTTGCATCATGCTGCATATGGCGAGTGAGCCGCTGCCAGAGACGGAGCTCCTCCTGTGCTGTCATCTAGCTGTCTGTCTACATAGCTGTCTGTCTATCTTCTATCTCCTCCTCCTTTCGCTGTCAGCTAGCTGGATGTCTTTTCTACATAGCTGGCTGTCTATCTTCTATCTATCTCCTCCTGTGCTGTCAGCTAGCTGGATGTCTTTCTACATAGCTGTCTGTCTATGTTCTATCTATCTCCTCCTGCGCTGTCATCTAGCTGGATGTCTGTCTACATAGCTGGCTGTCTATCTTCTATCTATCTCCTCCTGTGCTGTCAGCTGTCTGTCTGTCTACATAGCTGGCTGTCTATCTTCTATCTATCTCCTCCTGCGCTTCACTCAGCTGCGGTCTGCTCAGTAGTGTCTGTCTACAGTCTTCCCCCGCCGCTGCCTTGCATCATGCTGTCTATGACATAGCGCTGCAGATCAGTCTCCTCCTGTGCTGTCAGCTAGCTGTCTGTCTACATAGCTGTCTGATTCTATCTTCTATCTCCTCCTGCGCTGTCATCTGTCTGTCTGTCTACATAGCTGTCTGTCTATCTTCTATCTTCTCCTGTGCTGTCATCTAGCTGGATGTCTGTCTACATAGCTGTCTGTCTGTCTGTCTTCTATCTCCTCCTGTGCTGTCATCTGTCTGTCTGTCTTCTATCTCCTCCTGTGCTGACTGTCATCTATCTAGCTGTCTGTCTGTCTATGTATCTGCCTATCCGTCTACTGTATATACAATATCTATTTATATATCCATTGCATCTATCTTTCTATAGTATCTGTCTATGTTCTATATATTTTTATCTATTCATCTACAGTATCTATCCATGTAGTATCTATAGTATCTATCTATAGTATGTTTATCATCCATCTACAGTATCTATCTTTGTACAGTATCTATGTACTATATATTTTTATCCATCCATCCATCTACAGTATCTATTTATGTATATTATCTATAAGTCTTTCATCTAAATACAGTATCTATCCATTCATCAATCCATGTAATTAACATCAGTTTCTATGTATCTACATTATCCCTCTTATTTATGTATACTATTATCATCTATCTCATATCTGTCATCTGTCCATCTATCTATTGATCTATCTTATCATTATTTTTCTATGTATCTATTGATCTATCATCTGTCTATTCATCATCTTACCATTTCACTATACAGCAATTATCAATATATCTAATTTTCATCTATCTATCCCATATCTATCTATCTATCTATCATTATATCTATTATCTAATCTCAGATTAATCTCATCTATATATCTATCTATCTATCAGTCTATCTATGTATCTATTCATCTCCAGTATCTATCTATCATCTATCTATCTATCTACAGTACAATACTACATCTATCTAACAGTATCTATCTATCATATCTTTATCTATCTATCTATCTACAGTATCTATATATCTCTATCTCTACAGTATCTATCTATCTATCTATCTCTATCTATCTCTGTCTATCTATCTATCTACAGTATCTATATCTATCTATCTACAGTATCTATCTATTTATCTATCTCTATCTATCTACAGTATCTATCTCTATCTCTACAGTATCTATCTATCTATCTATCTATCTATCTATCTATCTACAGTATCTATATATCTCTATCTCTACAGTATCTATCTATCTATCTATCTATCTATCTATCTATCTACATTGTCTAGCTATCTACAGTATCTATCTATCTCTGTCTATCTATCTATCTACAGTATCTATCTCTATCTACAGTATCTATCTTATCTATTATCTATCTACAGTATCTATACTTATCTATCTATCTACAGATATCTATCTATTCTAGTCTATGTTCTATCTACAGTATCTATCTATCTATCTACAGTATCTATCTATCTACAGTATCTATCTATCTACAGTATCTATCTATCATATCTACAGTATCTATCTATCTCTTCTATTACAGATTCTATTCTATCTACCAGTACTATCTATCTACGTATCAGATCCTCTATCTATCTACAGTATCTATCTATCTATCTACAGTATTTATCTATCTATCTACAGTATCTATCTATCTATCTCTATCTATCGATCTATCTATCTCTATCTATACAGTATCTATCTATCTCTATCTATCTATCTACAGTATCTATCTATCTACAGTATCTATCTATATCTATCTATCTATCTATCTACAGTATCTATCTATATCTATCTATCTACAGTATCTATCTATCTACAGTATCTATCTCTCTCTATCTACAGTATCTATCTATCTATCTATCTTCTATCATCTACCGCTCATCATTGTGTAATTATCTATCATCTGTCAATCCATCCATTCATCTCATTATCCTCTATCCTCTCTCTATCTGTCTCTGCCTAATTATTATATATCTAGCTAATTCTCTATCTTTCTATCCATATATATTCTTTGTATGTAATCTGTCCGTATTAGCTATATTAGAGGTAACTCCTGTCTATGATCAGTCCATCTGATTATAATCCACCCCATTATTTTCTCTCTTGATTCATATAATGTATGTATCTCTCCATATTAGCCCATTTCTAGTTCAGTATTGTAGCATATCTGTCTATGATCTGTCCATCCCTCTGTCTACCATGTGCTTGCCTGCAGCATTCTCCATCAGGATGGCTCTTATCCAAGGTGTACGGCCAATATCAGGAGCTAATCATTTACTTTCTCACTGAAAGGGAAGTTCTAATTACACATTAACCTTTATTGCCTGGTGCTTCCCACCTTGGGAAAAGAGGTCAGTTTCTGGCCTTGTGCTCACATACAGTCAGCAGATCCATTGCTGTCAGAGGATCTGGTGGCCGCGTTGGCATTTGCGGGGCACCCCCAGTGGGCAGCCGGATCCAACCTCTCCTTTTAGGGCTTGTTCACACGACGTTTTTGTGATCCGTTTTACGGATCTGCAAAACGGATCTAACAATTGTCAGTGTGAGTAACATTGAGTTCAATGGCAAAAGCGCATCGCTGTTCTCACAGGAGATCGGCGATGCGCTTTTGAGGGCTCTCCTGCGCTGCGCTTTTCGCATCCGCTTTAAGAATTGACATGTCAATTCTTCTTGCGTTCTAAGCAAGTAAAAGCCCATAGGAGATAATGGAGTCCGCTTTTGGCACCTGTCCAAAAGCGCTCCACACTCCGGGTACGTATCAGTGGCGCTGAAAGCGGATGCGAAAAGCGCAGTGGGCGGTTGTACGGGGGATCGCAGGTGAGCGGCGGCTGGACGGGGATCGCAGGTGAGCGGCGATGCTGCGGGGATCGCAGGTGAGTGGCGGCAGATGGCTGCAGGGGGATCAGCGGTGAGCGGCGGCTGGACGGGGGATCGCAGGTGAGTGGCGGCAGATGGCGCGGGGGATCAGCGGGTGATGCGGCGGCTGGATGGACGGGGGATCGGATGTGAGCGGCGGCGCGGCGGGGTGGACAGGGGATCGCAGGTGAGCGGCGGCTGGACGGGGGATCGCAGGTGAGTGGCGGCAGATGGCTGCAGGGGGATCAGCGGTGAGCGGCGGCTGGATGGACGGGGGATCGCAGGTGCGCGGCGGCTGGACGGGGGATCGCAGGTGAGCGGCGGCTGGACGGGGGATCGCAGGTGAGCGGCGGCTGGACGGGGGATCGCAGGTGAGTGGCGGCAGATGGCTGCAGGGGGATCGCAGGTGAGCGGCGGCTGGACGGGGGATCGCAGGTGAGTGGCGGCAGATGGCTGCAGGGGGATCAGCGGTGAGCGGCGGCTGGATGGACGGGGGATCGCAGGTGAGCGGCGGCTGGACGGGGGATCGCAGGTGAGCGGCGGCTGGACGGGGGATCGCAGGTGAGCGGCGGCTGGACGGGGGATCGCAGGTGAGTGGCGGCAGATGGCTGCAGGGGGATCAGCGGAGAGCGGCGGCTGGACGGGGGATCGCAGGTGAGTGGCGGCAGATGGCTGCAGGGGGATCAGCGGTGAGCGGCGGCTGGATGGACGGGGGATCGGAGGTGAGCGGCGGCGGCTGGACGGGTGATCGCAGGTGAGCGGCGGCTGGACGGGGGATCGCAGGTGATCGGCGACTGGACGGGGGATCGCAGGTGAGCGGCGGCAGATGGCTGCAGGGGGATTGGCGGTGAGCGGCGGCGGCTGGATGGACGGGGGATCGGCGGTGAGCGGCGGCGGCTGGATGGTGAGGTGCTGCGGATGGATGGATGGATGGGGAGGTGAGGTGCTGCTGGGGGATGGATGGGGAGGTGAGGTGCTGCAGGGGGATGGATGGATGGGGAGGTGAGGTGCTGCAGGGGGATGGATGGGGAGGTGAATTGCTGCTGGAAGGGGTGAGAGAGAGAGATTTTTCTTCTCCTTTCTCAAAGCGGATCCGTAAAACGCAAGTCAAAAAGCATACAATACGGATCCAAATAAAGTATCACCTGTTGCGTTTTTCGGATGCGCTTTTCACTCCTCAAAAACGGATCCGTAAAAAGGATCAAAAATGTCGTGTAAACAAGCCCTTACAAGGACAGATGGGATATCGCACCTAGTCACTCATTAAGTCTGTGTATAGGGCTCTGTTCACACATTTTTTTTCTTTATATTCTGTGCATATGCCAGGAACATGTCATCGATGGAAGAGGCCCAATGTTTGCATCTTGCTGCCACTCCATAGCATACATTCCCCATAGACTTTGATTCTGAGAAAATTAGCGTGGGCTGCTCTCAAAGCCTGTATAATGAATGCCTTTGCATTGAAAAGGATAGCGCAATATGTATTACAATAAATTGTGCCAGCACTGGAGCAGATGTATGGCAAAGGGGCATTTTTGGGCATATTGCCAGTGCATTATACCCTATGGTGCATACTGGAGTCTACACACCAAACACTGTGTGCACATAGCCTGATGTGTGTAAACTCAACCCGTGTCTGTCCATACATCCTTCATCACGTGAAATGATATCTTTAGGCTAGGTTCAGGCCAAGTACTATGAGGACATGTTAGCCTCCAAGTAACCACATAGACTCCACATCAAGACGTGACTTGCACTTCATATGTTTTCGGTGGTATGAATTTAAAGGGGTTGTCTCACTACAAGGATTTCTTTTTATTTTAAATATCTTGCAAAACAATTTACTTTGCAATATATGACCATTAACAGCGTCCTACCTATTCTAAGATATCCCCTCTTGTATGGGCTGCATCAGCTCCTTAGGTCGCTATAGCTACAGACCTGTTTGATCTATCCTGATAGGCTGCCAGCACACATTGCTATAGCTACAGACCTGGCTTCTACTGTAGCCTAGTGGAAGCTAGTAAACATGTCCCTGATTTCAAAATGAAACCAAGAAAACAGGACTTAGGTGAGATGAATCAATGTAGTGAGACAACCCCTTTAAATGTGTCTGAAAAAATGTGCGCAGTATGAACTATAGCAGAGATTATTCAGTGTGCTGTGTGAACATAGCCTAAAGTAGGCCACTTCATACGAAAAAAAACTCAGAGTATTCCAAGCACTCACTTTGACAGCGTATCAATAGGGTATGCCATCACTGTGTGATAGGTGAGCGTCCTACCTCTTGAACTGACACTTATTTCAAGAACGAGCCCCCAAAGCTTGGCTGTCCTCGGAACTCCTATGGAGATCAATGACAGAGTTCTGACCAACTCTCTATTCAAAATGGAGAGAGTCCAGAGGTGTCAGTCCTAGGAATGGGACACACATCCTATCAATACGTCATCAATGTGGGTGATGGGAATCCTTCTTTAACCCCTTAAAGGGGTTGTCTCACTACATTGATTCATCTTACCTCAGTCCTGTTTTCTTGGTTTCACTTGGACTTCAGGGGCGTATTTACTGGCTTCTAGTAGGCTGCAGTAGAAGCCAGGTCTGTAGCTATAGCAACCAGTGCTGGCAGCCTATCATGAGAGATTGAACAGGTCTGTAACTATAGCGACCTGAGGAGCTGATGCAGCCCATAGAAGAGGGGGTAACTCAGAATAGGGAGGACACTGTTAATGAACATATATTGCAAAGTGACTTGTTTTTGCAAGATCTTTAATATAAAAAACAATCCTTGTAGTGAGACAACCCCTTTAACAACACAACATAAATTTACACCATGGTCCTGTTAAGGGGTTAAGTTTCGATGTTTAAAGAATACCCATCTTTATATCACAGCCTCCGCTGGACAAAGCTACAGGCAGCAAAAACCACTCCATTCAAATGCCACCTGAGCTCCCCTGTCCATACATACAATGATGTCATGTTCATCAGTCATGTGATGCTGCAGCCAATCACAGGCCTTAGCAGTCACATGACGTTTACATAGGAAGAGACCGCTGAAGCCTGTGATTTGCTGCAGGATTACGAGACTGATGAATGTGACATCATTGGTGGGGAGCATCGACAACAGAAGCGGTGCTGGAACGGAGGGGTTTTCAGAAATGAGTTTTCTACTTTAACCCCTTCCCAACCAGCAGACTTTTTATATAATAGAAAACACCCTAAATAGTTTCTTGCCTTCTTGGAGTTTTTCCTATAAACTGGCCAACCCCTTTTAAGCCCTTGACGACCACCTGCCGAATTTTGACGTCGGGCGGTGCAGGTCGTTCATCTGCAGCGACGTCTTTTGGGTTTGCGGCGCTGCTCCTAGCTCCCCGGTGCTTAACCCTTTGATTGTCGCGGTTCGTGACAAAGGCATAATCAAAGGGCTTTCCTCTGCTCTGTCGGGTGATCGGGACTCCGCTGACCCGACAGAACCCAGGGAACGGCTGCACAGTCAGCCCTGGGGACCTGAAGTAGCCCCACGGCTGTCTGTGTAAGAAGACAGCAATATATGAATATGCTAATACATTACTAGGTGTAAAAAAAAAAAGTGAAACAGTTATCCCTTCATGGGATTTTAAAAAAAAAAAGTAAAAAACATAAAATGTAGAAAAAATAAAATAAATACAGGCAGTCCCCAGGTTACAAACGAGATAGGGACTGTAGGTTTGTTCTTAAGTTGAAATCGTATGTAAGTTGGAACAGGTATAGTTATTAAATGTAATTCCAGCAAAAAAAATTTTTTTTAGTTTTGGATAGTGCAGGGAAGGGTTTTTACATTTGTTTTGCTGTCTGTGCCCGTTTTTTAGAAGATTTCACCTAACGTTCTGTATCTCATGTGCAGCTGTGGCATGCTGGCACTTGGTTATCATGGGGCGTGACTCAGTGTTGAATGTCAGCCACGCCCCATAAGTCTCTGTCTGTAACTAGGGGACGTATGTAAGTCGGAACGATGTAAGTAGGGGACTGCCTGTATTTAATAAAAAATAATTGTGCATACCTTACATACACACAAAAATCCAAACCTACACATATTAGGCATCCACACAACCATAATAACCTGTAGAATTAATCTAACACGTTATTAAGTGTGAAATGTGAATGCCATTAAAAAAAAATTTAAAAAAAAAAAAAACAAGAAAAATTTGAAAAAAAATTCTGCAATAATTTAGAAGTGAACTTAAACTATTCCCCCAAAAAGTACTTGTCCCAAATAAAACGAGGCCTCATATAATTGTGTCATTGAAAAAATAAAAAAAGGTTACGACTGTTAAAACGCAAGGAGGCAAAAAGTAAAAAAAAGTGCTGGTCATTAACTACTTTTCAGACGTTCGGCTTAAGGGGTAAAACTACAGAGTACAATATGTTCAGAATTGTAGGAATTCAGGTAATACAGACATTGCACAGATGTGTGTGTCTTGTGAAAGTTTCATTTTATCACATAGTTTCTAGAACTTTCTTACATTCCCTTCTGGGGTCCCTGTTCTACCTGTTCTCCTGGCAGTTTAGGTATTTCTAGGCTCATTCCTCTATGGGGGATTTTAGGCCATACTGCTTAAAGAGGTATTCCCATCACAGCAAGTGCTCCTGGTAAGGACAATTAGTGTAAAATAAGTAATTATCAAAATGCATGTTATTAAAAATATGTGTACTTTACCTAATACAGGCCTTTTTTGCACCTGCAACTTGCTCTCATCTCATTAGTTACCGACCACCACTGTGGTCTTTCAGTTGTGGCTAGTAATTCAGCATTATCAAAGACTATTAGAGAATCCACTGTCCTGGCCACAGGAAGCGTCACAGTAACATTGCATTACCGACCACCACTGAAAGCACATAGTGGTGGTCGGTACCCAAGGAGACAAGGGAGCAGGTTGAAGGTGCAAAACAGGCTTGTATTAGGTAAAACAGACATATTTTTTAATAACATGCATTTTGAAAATTGATTGCTTTACAGTAATTGGCCCTTTCAGCAGCACCTGCTGTAATCAGAATATCCCTTTAAATCAGTGGTCTCAAACTGCGGCCCTCCAGCTGTTGGGAAACTACAACTCCCATCATGCCCACTGTTATAGATTATATAAATGCATGATGGGAGTTGTAGTTTCCCAACAGCTGGAGGGCCGCAGTTTGAGACCACTGCTTTAAATGTTACTGATGGGACACAATTCTTAAAGGGGTTTTGCCAGGATGTGCCTTATCTGCTAAGAGGGAAATGTAAACAAGCCACGCTAGCTGAGAGAGAGACACAGCCAGAGCACAGAGCCATGCATAAGGGATCGTGTGAAATGTTCACTCAAATAATCAAACTACAACTAGTGGATTCTGTATACAAAAGACAACATATTTCTACCCGGTGCCTTGAAAGCTTCTTCAGCTCCCTTTCATCAGATAAGAAGTGTTCTCTGCGCAAGCCCGGCCAGCAGCTCTTGTCAGGTCGTATCTAATAGAAGCTTTTAAGTAACTAAGGGCAGGTAAGGCAGCCTGTAGCTCTCTCAGACTGCAATTTTTGTAATCACATATATTTAGAAAAGTGATTAAATACCCATTTTGGAGGATCCCACGTCAACATTACATCGTGGCAAAACCCCTTTAAGGAGTATTCTGACAACCCTAATGGGGTTGTTTAGTCAGGGCTACCATTTCATATTCACTGTTAGGGTATGTGGATGTCATTGAGGAGGGTCCTCTGTTTCAGTGCCCCTCCTGCTCACCTGTGAAGAATAGAGCGCCATTGCAAACAGTATCTCTCATTTTGGCATTGTAACATATGTAAAATTACATTCCCCTTGCTATTTAGGGACATATTGGTTGACTATGCCATTAATATTTTATCAGAGAGGACCCTCACTGACCCCTAGAAAAAAGGAACACTACCGTTATTGAAGCTGTAGCGGAGGACCACCATATGTGAGGCACTGATGACATGTCGTGTATATGTATCACCAAAGTCAGATATGCCAAGAACCTAAGTCATCAAAATACCAATTTAGTCAGTATCAAGAGAGCATTGGGATAGATGATCATCAAAAATGTATTTATCCAAAGCCAGGTGAAGACAGCTGTACTGTAGACACGTTATATGAAGCTGTTGCATTGCTCCCATGGTTTGCTATAGAACAACAGCGTACTGTATATTCATACAGATGCCCATGGTGAGGCCACATGGCACTGTTCAAGGTCTGTGTCGCACAGCTTGTGCCAAGTGCATAAACCCTTAGGGCGCATCCCCACGGCAATGGACAAATACCGGTCAGATCTGTCTGGTTTGTGTGCAGTGCACGCGGCCGCAGGGGGGACGGCTCTTCTCTGCGATGAGCGGAGAAAAGCCCTCCCCCTTCACATTGACATGCACATATTCCGTCCGAAAACCAGACGGAAGAATGTGCATGATCAATGTTTTTTGGGGGGCCCGCGGACGGAATGCTGCACGGATTTTCCATAGGAGCCCGTTCTGCACGTTTGCAGCCGGTTTTTCAGACAGCTTCTTTGCAAACCGCCTGAAAAACCGGCCGAAAACCTGTGCCGTGGGGACATGCCCTTGGCAGTGTTTCCCAACCACAGCCCTGAGGACTCCTGACAGCTCATGATTTGGGGACATTACATAGAGAAAATACTTGTGTAAATTCTTGATGCACTGAAAACAGTTCTATCAATGACCTAGTACTGAGGAATACTGAGGAAATTCTGACCGCTGAGGGCTCTTACACATGGCACTGCATGGCACCAGTGAGTGCTGCTGTAAAGACTCCATCAGGTGAGTACATATACATCTCTCTTTGGAGGTGTTCATACAACATCTTTCCACCCATTGGTGGTATCCACCTAAACAGGTACCCCAGCCGATACCGCCATCGGCCCATATAGAAGATTAGAGCAGACGTAGTCTCTTTTGAACTATGTATCCCGCCGTCAGACACATAAGGGTGGTAAATACTTGCCCAACACATACTGGAGCACATGTACTATGGCAGTTACACCAGAATTCTGGCACAATTTGTGCCAAAAATACAGACGTACATGCTTTACACCACATTTATTATGTAGATTTTATGTTATTATTACAGTATGTTTTAAACAGTTTCTAGACACTTCTGTGCCAGGTCTGTCCAAAGGGGTGTGGCCTCCCTAAAAGGGCGTGGCTTTATTGAAAAGATGTGTGATGAAGTGTGCTACGCCGTACGCCAAACGTGCCGCAATTAGTGGAATAAAGTAAGCCAACTTATAAATGGTTAAAAGTTAGACTAGACAGTGTAATAATGCAGCCAGCACCAAGGAAGTGGCAAGTTTCCATAAAATCACATCTTTATCCCAATGGAATAAAAAACCACGAAGTTACACCCAATGAGCACACCGTGATAACAGCAGACGCGTTTCAGGCGTTGGGCCCTTTATCAGTGCTATTAAAATGATGCTACCTTCACAGTTAAAAACAACAGGTGTGCCAAAGACGTTTTCTGTAAGCATTCGATAGTGCTAATGTGGCTCATGGTGAAAAAGAGTTTGGCACCCCTGTGATCATGATGGGTAAGGCCTGATTCAAATCTGCATTTGCTTTTCCATTCTTCTGTTCAGTTTTTGAATCAAACAAATGGAAGAGAACGGTCGCCCATCGTTTCCAATGGGATTTTCCATTTGGCTTCATTTCCTTTATTGGTGTCCGTCTGTGCCTGTTTTTACTTCTGTTAAACGGACCCGTTAATTTTTCTGTGCATACACAGACAAGTCTCAGATTTAAAAAAATGAATTTCAGATTTCACAATTTTAAAAAATGTTAATAACTGAAGTAAATTGACGCAAACGGAAACACGAGTATTGTTTGCTTTTCGTACAAATCTCTACAAGAGATCAGTTAAAAAAAACACAGAAGATTGCACTTCAGCTTGCATCCGTTAAGCTGTTTTCACACGGTTTATCCACGGCGTAATTGGGGGGACGGATTTTGTCCACAATTACGCTGTGTGCTCGGGAGCAGGGGCGGGGAGGGGGGGGGCGTCAGCCATAGACATTCGTTATTCAGGGCGCGTATACGCCGTGAATAATTGACATGTCACTTTCTCCCCGCTCGGTGTATTGTCCAAGCGGGGAGAGGAGACGTAATGACGGATTACCGTAATGACTGGGACGTATTTCAGCCGTAATTCGCGCAGTACGGCCCGACTTACGTACTGAAATCCGTCCCAAAATAAGCCGTGTGAAAATAGCCTTATTGTCCCATTTGGGCTATGGCTCCCTTCCAACCGTTTACATGGAAAGCCAAACGCAGGTGTGAACAAGGCCTATTACAACAATTTGGGGCTGTTCACGTGTCGTTTTGTGCATACTTTAAACTTCTACATTTGGTTTGTTAAAAACAGGATCCAAAGGCATAGAATACAACGATGAAACATTTAGTCAAAAGGGCTTCACTTCGCTTGCACTTGAATACTGGTTTTATGACACACAGAAGTGTGGTGCACCACGCCTGTATCCAGCAAAAAAAAGAATGTTTGCATACATGTATTTTTAACATTGAAGTCTATTGAGATATGTAAATGTATATTATGAGGTACGTGGAAAGGTTTGTCCACACGGCTGATTTGCAGCGCTAAAAATTTCAGCACTGAACTGGTTGGAATCCACGGCAAAAATCCACACCAATCAGCATGAATTTTGGATGTGGATTTGACGATGATTTTTTCACCTCCTAGACATTATAATGTGAGGTGAGGATTTAGCACGGAATCCGCCTCTAGAATTGACATATCAATTATTTTTCAGCACTAAAAAATAAATCCACGGCAAGTCGTGTGCACAACGAAGAGGATTTTACATTGGAGACGCTGAGAGAATTGCAATTAGATTGGGAACCGATTCCGCACCCGAATCTGTCGTGTAAATGTACCCTAAGGCCTCGTTCACACGGCTTATTTTGGCGATTTTTAGCCGTAAATTGCGCCTGCCAAATTTCGGGCCGAAACGTCCACATTATTTCGGTAATTCACAGTTTCTAGAGAACTTGGATTTCGTCTCTCTTCCCGCCCGGCGAAACCCCGGGCGGGGAGGGAAATTTACATGAAATTATCTAGGCGCAAAAACGCGGCAGTAAATAGTCAATGGGGGCCGGGCGAGTCCGCCCCCCGGGGCTTCGGCCAATCCATGGTTAGTCCCGTTTCCCCCCCGGTAAAGGCTTTGGGGGAAAACGCCCCCCAAAAAGGTGTTTTTCCAGGCCTTCCAGGCATTT
>JAODAL010025778.1:0-57990 GCA_025379985.1 Phyllomedusa bahiana | reverse complement strand
CCCCCTAAAGGCTCGTAAAAAAACTCATCTAAAAAAGGTGTTTCAGGCGAGGTTTTGAGGGGGTTTGGAGGGAGGTTTTGGGCGAGGAAACGCTCCGAAAACCTCGTCCAAAAACGCCGTGTGAACATACCTTAAGGCCCTGTTCACACGACGGATTTGGCCGCGGGTTCTGTCGCGTTTTCCGCGGCCATAACCGCGGCCAAATCGCGCCTAGATTTATTAACATGGTTTCCTATGGGAAACCGCGTTAATATTCACACTGCGTGGGTTTGGCCGCGGCTCCGGGGCCGCGGACAGACCCGCGCGTGTGAAGAACTCTCCTGTCATTTCTTGACAGGAGTGCTCTGCGCGGCGGCCGCGCGGTGCTGCCATGCCCCTCCCGCGGCGAGTTTGCGGCGCGGCCCGACGAGGATTTCCGACGGGAACCCGCGGCCAAATCCGTCGTGTGAACGAGGCCTAACACTGCAGGGCTTCTACAATCAGGAAACGGCACAATTGTGTGTCGATCCCTGCCTCTCCTGCATAGAAGGGAGATCTGTGCGGTTCATAGAAAGCTGGATTCAACTGTAACAAATCTCCAGCTGTGACAGGAGAAGAGATCAGTGCTCAGTCTAAATTGAATGCAGCCTGTGGTATGTATACAGCTCTTACAAAATAAGACATATAGGGAGAGACACAGTGACATGTGGACCCGGGGGAAGGGAGGTGGGGGGGGGGGGGGAAGTCTCGGGAGCCAGCATGAACAGTAAAGGGGGGATGATGCCACCCAGCTGGGAGGGGAAGAAACGCCCCTGCATTTCTAGAGTTGAGAAGCTGAGAGCAGTATGAATCAGCTGAACTAAAGAAGCGATACATCCCCTTTAATGGTGGTGCTGCTGCAACAGAATAAAAGGGAATACTTCCCATCCCTCTCCCATCTGCTTCAGCCCTGCCACTGCCCGACCAGGTCTTCCTTTTTCTTTTTCTCCAGGCAGAGCCTCCGCTGTGCCGCTGTCTGACATCACCATCCAGATAATTCACTAAATGTGTCAGAAAATGGCACACAACGCCCCAACCGGAATTATACAGTAGACTCAGCCAGAGCACTGGCGGTAGCAGTGCTAGAGTGAAGTAGGATGGAGAGGTAAGCATTACTTTCCTTGTTGGTTTGTAGCAGCACCACCACCAGCCGTTTGCTTTAAAATACTCACTTAAAAAACCCTTTAAGGTAGTGGTCTCAAACTGTGGCTCTCCAGCTGTTGGGAAACTACATCATGTCCACTGTTATAGAGTATATAAATGCATGATGGGAGTTGTAGTTTCCCAACAGCTGGAGAGCCGCAGTTTGAGACCACTGCTTTAAGGGTATGTTCACACGGGGTAATTTCGGCGCACATTTTGCCGCGTATTTACGCTCTAATACGGGCAAGAGGCCCGCCAAAATTACGGTAATCCATATTTCTCATAGAGAACTATGGATTACGCCTCCTCTCCCCGCTCGTACAATACGATCGTATTGTATACGCGGGGAGATAAGTGACATGTCAAATATTCGCGGTGAATATGCGCTGCAAGCAATGCATGTCTATGGGGCTGGCAGAGTCAACAAACGGGGTCATCACCCCGACAAGGGCGGCCCTGTGACACCTAACTCCGGTCGGAGAGAGTATGAGGGAAAGAAATAAATCTAGGAATCGTGGCCCGCCAGTGGCTTTCATAAGAAAATTAAAAAAATCCTTAGAGTCCCCAAATCACCTGAGAAAACATATACTTGAAACATGGCTACATCACATGCAAAATCTGCCGCTACAAGGTTAAAATCTGGTGCAGAAATTCAAAGGTGTCGCCTTAGATTTTCGTTCTGGGTTTCCAACTTGGCCTTATTATAACCTGCCACTTATTTTTTATAGCCCTAATTTAAATTTTATGTAGCTCGAGTCCTGACTTTTTTTTAGCCAACGTCTGACCCAATTACTCCCCTTAAATAATTTGATTTAAATAAATGTAATTAAAAAATAATAATTTCTGCCTCTTTCTATGGCATCCTACACATTCAAGTCATATTATTATGATAACCAGCTTATGTACAGAGTAACAGCCTGGACAGCAGCTAGACTGGCTGGAAGTGACTCAATAAGGTCCTTGTAGGTTTTCACAGATATCTGGAGGGTCTCCACAGCTTCTGAAGGGTCCATAGAGCCAACACCACCATCCAGGGGCTCCCACAGCTGCTGGAGAGTCCATAGAGCCAACACACCATCCGGGCTCCCATAGCTGCTGGAGGGTCCATAGAGCCAACACCACCATCCAGAGGCTCCCACAGCTGGAGGGTCCATAGAGCCAACACCACCATCCAGGGGCCCCACAGCTGCTGGAGGGTCCATAGAGCCAACGCCGTCATCCAGGTGATCCCACCGCTGCTGGAGGGTCCATAGAGCCAACGCCGTCATCCAGGTGATCCCACAGCTGCTGGACGGTCCATAGAGCCAACACCAACATCCAGGGGCTCCCACACCCGCTGGAGGGTCCCTGAATCCAACCCCACCATCCAGGGGCTCCCATAGCTTCTTGAGGGTCCATTATGCCAACACCACCATGCATGGGCTCCCATAGCTGCTGGAGGGTCCATAGAGCCAAAACCACCATCCAGAGGCTCCCCTAGCTGGAGGGTCCATAGAGCCAACACCACCCTCCAGGGGCCCCACAGCTGCTGGATGGTCCATAGAGCCAACACCACCATCCAGGGGGTCCACAGCTGCTGGAGGGTCCATAGAGCCAACACCACCATCCAGGGGGTCCCACAGCTGCTGGAGGGTCCATAGAGCCAACACCACCCTCCAGGGGCCCACAGCTGCTGGATGGTCCATAGAGCCAAACACCACCATCCCGGGGCTCCACAGCTGCTGGAGGATCCATAGAGCCAACACCACCATCCAGGAGCACCCACAAACTGCTGGAGGAGCCATAGAGCCAACAACACCTCCAGGACTCCAAAACTGCTGGGGAAGCCATTAGAGCCAACACCACCATCCAGAGGCTCCCACAGCTGCTGGAGGAGCCATAGAGCCAACACCACCATCCAGGGGCACGACATCTGCTGGAGGGTCCATAGAGCCAATACCACCCTCCAGGGGCCCCACAGCTGCTGGAGGGTCATTAGAGCCAACACCACCATCCAGGGGCTCCCACAGCTGCTGGGTCCATACAGCCATCACCACCATCCAGTGGCCCCACAGCTGCTGGAGGGTCCATAGAGCCAACACCACAAACCAGGGGCCACACAGCTGCTGGAGGGTCCATAGAGCCAACACCACCATCCCATATTGGTTGAGAGCACCTTCTACAAGAACAAGTGGCCCAGAGAATGCTACAAAAACATTCCCCAATCCGTCACGCTGCCACCACCAGTTTGTATTATTCCAGCAATAGTTGCAGGGTGTTTTTTCTCTGATGGTTCTCTTCTGACACTCCACTGTTCATCCATTTGATGAAGCATAAAAATCTGACTTATCAGAGAAGACAACCCTTTGGCAATCGCCAGAGGTCCAATTCAGATCCTCCAATGACTATTGAAGCCTTTTATGCTGATGCATCTTTGTTATCAGAGGAGCAGTGACCTCCGTCTGCTTCGGAGCCCCAGACACTGAACTGTTGTGTTAGACATGTGTCTGATAGCTATGGTATAGTTTGGTGGTGAGCTGCTTCACTATAGCATGTTGGTCCACCCTTATGCACCTCTGCAGTCTCCATGTTGCTTATTTAAAGGGAACCTGTCACATATGTTATTCCCCCTTGCTGAGGACCTCACAAGCCAGTGTCAGACCTGCTGTTCCCAGCGCTGTGTCCCTTATTCTGTAAGATGCTGTAGTTTTAGAGCATTTAATGCTCAAACTTATTCATGAGCAGATGTTAGCCCCGCCCACCAAAGGCTAGCCCCGCCCACCGACAGTTATTCACATGTTTCTACCTATTCAAAGTAATAGGTTTGTCAGTTGAGGTGGGTGGGGCTAGACTCAGGTGGGCGGGGTTTGAATAACCTGACTCTCTGAAGGACTCTTTGAATGACTCTTCTGGGTGAAAACTACAGATTTGAGCATTAAATACACGAAAACTCCAGCATCTTACAGAATAAGGGACACAGTGCTGGAAACAGCAGGTCTGACACTGGCTTGTGCTGGCCTCAGCAAGCGGGGCACAGCCTATGTGACAGGTTCCCTTTAAAATGGAGACCTTTTTCCTCTCGCAGTACATTTTCATTGCAGCAGCCACCAACAGTTCACAAACCCCACAGTTAGGCCCAGTTCACACGGCTTATTCAAGCTGTAATTGCGGGACGGATCCCGCCCGCAATACGGCTTGAATAAGGGGCGGGACCGGGGCGCGGCGGGGGAGCTGCCCTCCGGCCCCATAGACAATGCATTATTTACGGCGTGTATGCGCCATAAATAATGTGCATGTCACTTTCTCCCCCCGCGGCGGATTCGCTGAGCGGGGAGGAGCGACGGAGTCCACAGTTCTCTATGAGAGCAGTGGATTACCGTAGTTACTGGGACGGATTGGAGCCGTACTGCAGCGCAAATACGGCGCGCAGTACGGCTCCAATCCGTCCCAGAATAAGCCGTGTGAACATGGCCTTACAGACATACCGCCACATTTGGCCCCAAAGCCAGAAATCGTTCCTTTTTGCAACTCTGATAAATCGCCAATGACAGCAATGAGAGAGATGTGTACAAACAGACCATCACATAATGGTCATAATAATGTGACAGCTGAGTATTATCAGAAGGAACTACTAAACAAATTATTTCCGCTTCTGCAGCAGTTTTTCAAGTTGCATAGTCTTCTTATCACTTTTTTAAAGGGGCCGCCCCCCGGGTTGAAAATGGACATGGGGACTGTGTTTTTTGTTCTTTAGTTAATCTGTATTTAACTCAGAACGGGTTTAAGTGGGGAAAAAAAAAAATTTTTTTTTTTTTTTTTTCCAGAAATGCACAATATTTATTGCTGAAACCGCACCAAAAAAGCACGGTTTTAAAAGCAATCTCCCCAATCCAAATCTTTTCTCTGTCATAATATATATTTTATATAATATATATATATAAAATAAAAATATAATATAAAATAATAAAATATAAAACCCTCCCCTCCCCTTCTCCTCTCTCCCTCACCCCTCCTCTCTCCCCTTCTCCTCTCTTCTCTCTCTCCTTCTCTCCTCTCCCCTATATATATATATATATAAAATAATAAAAAATATATATATATATATATATATGTAAAATTTAAATTATTTTTTTTTGTAGATTGTAAGCCCCACGGGGGGGGCCCAATTTTTCCTCTCGGGTATCAGTTACTAGTCTTTTTTACCGTCCCCCATTGCATTTGTTAAACCCTATTTTTTAATGTATGTAACCCTCCTGAATGTACAGCGCCCTGGAATAGGCGGGTTTCTGCTCTGTAAAAATTCACTTGAAGCATATTTCCCAAACCTCCCCTCATCGTCAGGGACTCCCTAAAAAGGGGGGAGCCCCTCCCGGCCCTCCAGGGAAGATTTGGGTAAATCCCCCCAAAAGGTAAAGTTTTAAAATCAATCTGGAAACCCTCCCGGCGGGGACTTTTTTAAACCTGTCAGGGGGCCAGGGCAAGTTTTTTTATTTGTACCGCCATATCAAGTACTTGAAACCCTTTTAAACACTCTTGGACATTCTTTTAAAGGGGAAAGGGTTAAACAGGGCAAAATTTGGGATACGTTTTTTTTAAATTCCCAAAACCGCGTCAAAAACCCACCTGAAACGCACTTAAATCCCGGGAAGAACCAAACCAGGATTTTTTTTCTCTAATCAATGCACAGACTTGATGGGGGTTCCCTTTTTTTATTTTTTTTGCACTTTGGACTAATAACAAAGGAAACAGAGGACGGGGTAAAAATGACAGCACCGGGGGTTTGAACACTCAGAAAGTGCCTAAAGGGGGAGAGGCGATTGGGGAGCATGTCCCCCAAGATGGGGGAAAGCTTAAAATCCGGGTCGTACCCCTTTGGAGACGACTTTTTAACAAGGGGATCCCAAAGGGACACTAAAACAAAAAGGGTCCAAAAATTTTTAATAATGATAAATTTGGGGAAAATTTTTTTAATTATTTAAGGGGAAAAATTTCCCCCACGTCAAGTTTACTTCGGGAAAAACCCCCTTTTTAAATAGTGTTTTGGAAAGGGTAAAAGCATCATGAGACCTGCCCACATCATTTTGGGGCAGGGGGGCCACATTGTAAATTTTTGTTCCTTCTTTGTTTCCATAGTGTGGCTTAATTTTTTGTTTAATATTTGGAGGACTCAAATTTTTTAGGCGGGAAATTTCCCCGGTTTCCGGCGTTTTGAAAGGGAAAGGAAAGCTGGGGGCTGAGCGCTCGCCCCCCCGGTCGTCTCCTAAACCGGCACCCCCCCTTTCCCCCAATCTCCCCCAAGAATTTCGGCACTTGTCAGTCCCCTAATAAAAGGACGGCCCCTCCTTTTTCCCCCTTGGACCGGCCCCGTTTTTTTCACACGGGGAGCCCGTGGCTTAAAAACCCCCCGGACATCGGGCCCGCCCAAATTTCCCCAAAAATGGCGCCCACCCCCCCGCGCTCCACGAGGAGGAGCGGGGAAAAGATGGTCTCAACCCCGGTTTGGGGCTGCAGACACGGAAAGATGGGAGACCCAGGGCCAGATCATCGGGTAAAAGAAAGAAAAATTCCCCCCCAACCCCATAACAAAAGGAGATCACAGCTGAGGGTTTCCAAACAGCACAGGGGCCCCCAAATTACCTCGGGGGTTAACGAAAGTGAGGGGATTGGGGGGAAATGTTTCCAGGACTAAAACAAAACTTCCCAGGACAATGGCCATCCCAGTAGCTAATTTTTGGGCCTCCTGATATTCTATCTTCATTTAAAGCAACAATATCGGGCCCTCTTTTAAAAAGCACAGTTCCCCCTCAGCATTTTCAGCCTTTTCACACTGAAGTTAAAAAAACACACCACCCAAAATTAATGAGCTGGAAGAAAAAGAACGAGCACGTGGAAGACGTTCTGCTCTGTTAAGAAGCACCAGGGAAAGGGGTTTAATAAAGCGATCCAAAGACGTTCAGGAGAAGGTAGAAGACCTTGAAAATCGTTCCCCCCCGCAGGAATAATCTCAAAATTTATAGGGCTCATTAAAGGGGGTACCCCTAAGGGAAATCCTCCCAACGCTTTTTGGGCGCTAAGGACAAAACCTCACCCCTTTGGGCCTGGAGCGCCCCCAAAAAGTAGACCCCGCACCCAAAATTTGGGGCCCCACCCCCCCTTCCTCCGGCGGAAGGCCCCCCCCCCCGGGCCAACCGGAAATTTCGTAAAAATATTTGGACTACCTGAAAAACCCCCCCAACTTTTTGCAGGCATATAAAAGCCCCAGAAACCCTTCACTTTTTTTCATGGAGAAAAACCCAACTGCTTTTTCCCGCCTTTTCTGTTGGGGGTAGCCAAAAGGGGGAAAGAAAAGTTTCTTGGGGGGGTATGCTCAGCCTCGTCAAGCACAGTTTAGGGCTGCAACCAACCCCCCAATTTTCCCCCCCAATTTTTCAGGTTTTTTCCCCGGTCAAAAATTCCTGTTTATCACTCATCGCCTGGTGGAGGAAGCAAGGATTTTCCCTAGAAGGACTCTTTTTCAAAAAAGGGGACTACCTGGCCCCCACAAGAGTAAAGGGATTTGGGGAAGAGAGAAAGGGAAAGCCCAGCGCCCGGGCGGGAAAACCCGGGAAAAAAACAGAGAAAAGAGAAACACTTCACGTCAATTTTTGACCTTTAAACCGGACCCCGGGGAAGAGGACAGCGACACGGGATAAACCCCAAGGGTTTACCTTAAAGGACTCTTGATCTTTTCCCTAAATTCCCATGGTCTTATGGGAGGGTCATCTAATTATGCTCAGGGCGACTACAAAGGGAATACCCCCGATTGAGGAGCCCAAAATTTCTTCGGGCCCCTTAATACCTGAATTTAAATTTTTATAGAAATCCATACCTTCCCCAGTCTTTCCCCCTTAAAATGATTGGAGAGGGGGGGGGGGGGGAGGTGGCGGGGGGGGACAAAACACTAATTTCTAGGAGGAAGAGTTTCCCCCCCGTCCAATATGCAAGAAAAAAGGAATTTCAGAGAAGAAAGGGAAGGAAAGTATGGGAATATGAGAGAAGTTTTCTTTTCCCATTTTACGGGGAATTGGGGGGTTTTTGGGGGAGAAAGGGTCTATGCACTCCCATACCCAGGCCCCTTGTTCCCCCATTAGGGTCTCGTCCATACTGGTTTGAACTAGTTTACAATATGAAAAAACGACAGGGAATCTCAAGGGGTTGCGTTCACCTCAAAAAAATACGATGATTCTTAGACACCTCAAAAAATTAAAAAAACCCGGGACAAAACCCCCCTACTGCAGAATCCCCACCTCACAAAAGAGGGATTTTGGGCTTTTTAAAAAAAGTGGTTTGGGAGGGAAAAAAAAGGCCCCCAAAAGGGGTCCGGGGAAAGGGGGGGGTGGGTGATGCTTTTTCAAAATAATAAAACCTTGAAAAAATCTTTAAAACCGGACCCCTATGAGGAGGGGGCCCAATTATAAGAGTTCACTTTGGGGACCCCGGCGGGAAATCTGAGTCTCATTTTAAAGTGTACCCCCCCCAACACTCAGGATAGGGATTTTTTTGGGCGCCTTAAAAATCTTTTTCCCCTTGGGGGATAGCGGGGAATAATCTCTTGGGTTTGGGGGAGACTTCCCTTTTTGCCATAATCCTTTCAGGCAGAGTCTGATAGGAAAGCTTTGCAATTCCATGGGGCTGGGAATGCGTGGTGGGAAACCCCCAAACCCCCGGAGGAGAGACAAAAAAACCACTTTTCCCCATGCCCACTTGTCATGGGTCTAGAATAGAAATATTTTCCCGGCTACCCCTCCCCTTTTAAAGACAAGGGAAAGTCCCTTTGGAATTGGCCCACCCCAGTGGGTTTTTGAAACACTTTTCCCGGGGTTTTGTAACTCCCACGAGGTCTCCACCCCAAAGGGGAAAAGACATTTCTTTGGGGGCTTCCCGAAACCCCCCCTCAGGCTGAGGGAAAACTTTTGGGAATTATTACAGAGAAGTGGAAGGAATATGAACAAGGGCAATGTTTGCCCCATATCACAAACCCTGGGGGGTTTTTTGGGAAAAAACGGGGAAAAACGGTCCTCAGGGGCCGGGTCATGTCCCAGTAGCAGCAAAGGGAAAAAAAGGCCCTTAAGTATAACCCCTGATAAAGCAGTTGGGGCTACTGAGACCCTTTCCTAAACGAAAAATTTCTTCCCCCCCCCTCAGAAGATAATAAAAAGGGTGGGGGTTTTTGGGCCCAAAGAAAAACTATGAACTCCAGCAAAAGAGACAGGAAAAATCCTTTTTTTGGGGTTTGTCCCGAAAGCTTCTCCCGTTCCGTTTGGCAACAAAGCGGGGCAAAATTTTCTGGCCAATCTGGTTAGGAATATCAGGGGGGCGACGGGAAAACCCTTTAAAGGGGGGGGAATATTGGAAAAAAAACCCCAAAAAAATTTTAAAGAATATTGGGGGAAGATTTTTACACAAAACTGTAAAATTTCCCCGGGGCCACAACGAAAGCCCCAAAAAAGGGCCCAAAAATTTCCTCCCGTAAGATCTGTTAAATAAAGGGGTTTAAGGGCAGAAAAGGGACAAACAAACGCTGACATCACGGGGGAAAAAAATTGAAGAAGGGTTTTCAAAAGGTTATCCCCCCCCACCCCGGGTCCCAGGCCCCGGGCGGTCTTTCGGGAAATTTTATAACAAAAACCTAACGAAAAACATATCACCTAATCTGGCCTTAGTTTTTGCAGGAAAAATTTTTCCCGACCCAATCTATGATCCCTCCGGGGTTTCGGGGTATATAAAAATCCCTCCCCCAAAAAAAGGGGGAAAGGGTCCTTTGGCCCTAAATCATAACGCCCAAATTTTCCCTGATTTAATCAGGGTGTTAAAATAAAATCTAAAAGTCATAAACAAATAGACCGTCCCAGGGTTTAAAGCCACAACTGATAGGCTTACACCAAAATTTGGGTTTTGTTTTAGGGACTGGTAAGGGCCCCGAATGGGGAGTGCAGTTTAGAGGTCCAGGATGCTATGAAATGGGGGCGAGGGTTTGGGGGGCCTCCAGCGTTGCTGGGTTTTCGACCCGGAAAAAGCCTTTTGACAATGTCAATTGGGAATGGGCTAAACAAAGTTTAATTTGGTTTTCTTACAGGAAAACCCCTTTAGAATATCTCACAAACCCATGTTTTAAAACTTTCCAAAAGGCTAAGTCCCCCACCCCCCCGGGTTTATCTCACCCAAACCCAAAATTTTTAAAAAAGGAACGCGTCAGGGAAACCCACCCCCTCCACCTATGCGTTTTAACCCTCGCCCTGGAACCGCTAGCTATCCACCTGGGGTTTAAAAACGACATATTTTTAAAGGGAAACAAAAATCGGGATCCCAAGGAAATTAAAATCACTTGTTTTTGCTGACCGGGTATGCTTTCCATTTTTGGCAAAAAAGGGAAAAGCAAACCCGGAGAGAGTGTTGGGGGATTAGAAAAAATTTGGAGGGTTTTCGGGGTTTTAAAAACAATAAGGAAAAAATGTCAAATTTTCTACCACTTGGGGAAAATCAAATGGGGCACCATGAAGGGGGTTGGGGTATTTGGGGTGAAAAACACGACCCCATCGGGGTTTAAAATGGGATCGAAAAGGGGCCCCCGACCTACCGTTGAACTTTCCCCCCCGCTTTTTTGGGCCCAAAAATTTATAAGGAACTAGACAGATGGGAAAGGACCTTTCCCCCTTTTCCCCCTAATGGGCAAAAAATCCAATTTTAAACAAAAAAGGGGGAGGTTTTTTCGATTTTGCTCCTCTATCCTCTTCCCCAAAAAACCCCGGGCCCCCACTTTTCTTTTAAACACACAGATGTAAATGCCTACGCAGGGGGTTTATGAAAATTTATTTTTTGGGAAAAGGGAAAACCCCCGCACATTTTTCAAAAGCTTTAAACCCTGGGGAGGGGTCAGGGAGGGCTCAATTTTCCAAAAAAATTTTAAATTTTATAATTTGCAGCAAAGTGGGGACACGTCCGGGGGACTGGGGGGATGGGGGCGGAGCAAATTTTTCCAACCGAAACTGGGAAACAAAAGCTGGCAAAAACCTGGGGAAAAATTTTGTGGCTCTGCTCCACCCCGGTAAAAAATAAAAACCCCCCGGGGGAAAAAAAGCAGTGGTTTTACCCTGAGAGACACTTTTGGCTACTGGGGAAAACATTAGGAAATGTTTTAAAACCTTATGTACATGTCGGGGGTACTAAACCCCTTTTGGGAAACACCCTCTTTTTTTTCCCGGGGGGGGAAAAAAAAGGTTTTTTTTAGATTTGGGGACAGAAGGGAATCCCGGACGGGTGGGAGATTTTTATTGAAACACCTTCGAAACGGGGCGTTTTCTCACGGGGAGGGAAATAAGGACAAAAAATCACTTGGGGGTAACTCAAATATTCCCGTATTAAAAAAAATTGAAAAAAAATTTTTAAGCCCAACATTTTCCAATCTACATTCCCCCAGGAGATGCGGGGGATTCTTGGACCTCTGCAAAAAGAGGAAGGGGCAGAGGGTTCTCTGGGCCCAAAAATTTTACTCTAAACTACGAAATATTCAATACCGGAGAAAGTATTTTAAAGGGGGGGGAAAAGCACCCTCCAAGATTTAATTTTTAAAAGAAAAAAATTCTCAAGGGGGGTTGCATTAGTCCCAAAGGCTGGGGGGTTAATTTAACAATGGGGGGAAACTCTGTTTAAAATTTGGGTCACAGGCAATCCCATTGCTTTTTTAAAATAAGAGGGGGGGCGGGGGGGCCTTTTCCCAATTTTTACAAGCCTGCCCCAAATGTGATCTGGACGGGGCCAACCTTTTTCATTGTTTATGGTCCTGGGCCCCGGAATCACGGGGTTTTTAGGCCAGGTTTCCAAGACTTCATTTTTAAAGGAAAACTTGGGAGTGCTCCATATCTCGGACCCACAGGTTGCTTATTCCCCTTTGTTTTCTAACAGCATCCTAGGGAGGAAACAGAAAACAAATTGGGGGCCCCCTCAAAGGGGTTCATGTGACGCTTTGGCAGTTAAAAAATGCTTTTTTTGAGGGATTGGCCCTTTACTCCACTGCTTCCCCCAAACCCCTTTTAAAAAGTTGGGGGGACCTAATGCTCAAAATTTTTGGAAAACTGGAACAAACGAAATAAGGGTAGGGGCGCTAAAGGTTTTTTTGATGAAATGGGAACTTTTTATTTCCAAAAAATTTTACAACTGACGAAATAAAAACTTTCCCAAACCTTTCCAATACACCGAGTAATTTTTATTAGAAAAGTTAAAAGGTAACTTAGGGGAATTTAAACAAAGGAAAAAATAGAACAAGAGACTTTGCATGGCACAGGGGGTTTGGGTTTGGAAAAATTCTGTTTTTGAGGGGGAAAGGGGGGATTTAGGCTAGGAGGGGGGGTGAAAATTTTAGGGAAAAATTTTAGATCACTTCTGCTAAACCTTAGTTTATACCCCCTTTTTAAAAAATTAGTTTTCGGGCCCTGTTAAATAGGGGTATCTTTATAGAAATTTGTTGAAAACTATTGTGAAATTTTCCAAAAATTTTGATTTAAAAGGGGATTCATTGTGGGGATTGTCCCCGGGGATTTGTCTGTCTTTATTTAAAAAAAATTTTTTTAAAAAAAAAAAAAAAATTTTTTTGGCATGGGGACCTAACTAGTTTTTAAGACTTTGGAAAAAGAAGGTTGAACAGAACAAAAAATTAAAAAATAAAGCAAAAGCTAAAAAATTCCCCTCTACAGATCCGGGTTTTATAAACAGTTAATTTTTTTAGCCATCCTTATTGTGGTAAAAAGGTGGGTAAAACCCCCCCAAGGGTTTTTTTCTGTGAATTACAGATCTGTGGGCCCAAAAGACGGCCTCACATCCCGGGTTCCCCTTTCTACAACACATGGGAATTTCAAAAAATCCATAAAATTTTCGTTTGGGTCCTTTCCAAGGTTTCCCGGAAAATAAAATCCTCATTTTCCCTTTCCCCCGGTGCAAAAAAGGGTTTCTGAGGTTGACAAGGGCTTCATAAAATATTTAAATTTTAAAGGGGTTTTTTTTTTCCACCAAACCTTTTTTTACCTCCGGGTTTTCCCGCTCTTTTAGCTCTTTTTTGGGGTCCAGAAGGGGGGTGTTTGATATGTTTTTAAAATGCATATCAAAGGATGAAAATCACCATGCCCCTTTTCCCCTCTTTAGGGCAAAGAAAAGGGCTGTTTAAATTTAAAGAGCGTGAGTAGCTGAAAAGGTTTAAAATTTTTGCCCCAGGCCCCAAGGGTCCCCAGGTTTTAAAAACCTTGCAGGGAAACCAAAATTGGTTTTGTTTTTTTTTTCTCTCTTTAACCCGGCACAAACCGATGGAAAATTTCTTTCTTATTTTTATTTCAAAAAGTTTTTACTAATTTCTAAAGGAAATTTCCGAGGACAAAGGAGTAATGACATCACCGTGGGTTTGAAACAGTATCGCCTGAGAGGAGGGGGTTTATGTCTGACCTGTTTGACCAAAGGGCCGAAAGGGGTTTTTATATTTTTAAAATTTTCCAAGGCCCAAAATTAAAAATCTATCCGTTCTCTATCATTAAAAACTAAAAACTAAAAATTTTTTTTATATCTAAACAACTTAACCCTATAAACCCCTATTTTTTTAAACCTGATATCTATCCACATCAGTTAACCCATTTTGCTTCTGAAAGAGGAAATAACTCCCTTTCTATCATCAAGTCTGGTGGAACCCCACCTATTAACAGGAGAGCCTTATATCTATAGCAAAGTACTAGCTTCAGTAAGGGATCCCAAGCCAACTACTTGGGCAGTCGTCCCTAATCTCATAGACACAGAACAAATAAGGCCCCCTTGTGACATCCCTGCAGCAGGTGACACTTGTAGACAGAGGTCAGGCATGACGTTTTAAATTGTGATCTCTCACCTCTGTCTGCAAGTGTCACCTGCTGCAGGGGTGTCACAAGGGGGCCTTATTTGTTCTGTGTCTATGAGATTAGGGACGACTGCCCAAGTAGTTGGCTTGGGATCCCTTACTGAAGCTAGTACTTTGCTATAGATATAAGGCTCTCCTGTTATTAGGTGGGGTTCCACCAGACTTGATGATAGAAAGGGAGTTATTCCCTCTTTCAGAAGCAAAAAGGGTTAAATGATGAGGATAGAGATCAGGTTTTTAAATAGTGTGTATAGAGGTTAAGTGTTAGATATAATAAAAGTTACGTTTTAGTGTTTAATAGATAGAGAACGGATAGAGTTTGTTTGCCTATGGCAAAATAGTAAATATAGTGATCAAAAGTCACTCTTTGTTCTCTTGCAAGATTCCCAATTTTTTGGAGATTGTGACAGGACTGAAGAGCTCTCATCACTGGTAATATCCCCTGGAAACAAGCTGTAAACAATGGATCACTAAAGTGCAACTAAAGCAAAAACGGTTCAGAGTTTTTAATAATAATGAATGGGGAAAATGCTTATTTAATTTCCAAGCTTCCCACGTCAATTTTACTTTGTGACAAAACCTCTTTAAATTAGTTTTCCAAACAGGACCATTGATGATATCCTCGTTAATCATGGAGGTCTGACTACTTGGATCCAAATCCAACAAGAACTTGCCCTGTGATTCTCAGAAGTTCTGGGTTTAGCTTACCTATGTTCAGCCGGATTTGGTGATGATCTAGAAAACAATATTTCGTTCTGCACATCCAAAAAACCTTTTTGAAATAAATGAGCATAGGCGCACACTGATGTGGCATTAACATACAAAGACCGTCCAATATCATTTTAACACTACTTACACTAAAAAACTATCAAAAGGCACATAGGAAGTTTTGGAAAAGAATTTCTGCTACTTAGAATACATGAAAAATTTTTGAGATTCTTAGTTCACATTTTTTGATCAAAACTCCTTAAGCCCACCTCCCGATCAGCAAGGCGACCTCAGTGCAGGTGGGGAACCTACTCTAACATTACCTCTCTTAGTGCCTGTTCAGGATTTGGTGATGATGTCCTGATCCTCATTGGTGTCCAATCTTAAGCGTTGAGGGGAGGTTGAATTTGGGATCCTTCCCACCAAATCTAAATTTTTCCATAAGATATGACACAGACTTGAGGCAAATATACATATTGGAGGGTCTATCGGCGTCCTAAAAGTGTATGTTTTAGTAAACACTTGTATTCTCCATAAAATAAAAATTCTAGATCATATTATGAAAACCTTGGTTCGCGCCATTTTTCTATTATTCCTTTTAGAAATGTATAAATAAAATGACAACTGGGTGTTACCATTTCTTTCGTCAAAGGGGTGTGGCCCTAAACAGTCTGACACTAACTGCAGTGATTAAAGGGGTAGTCCGTTACGGGAAATCCTGTTCACTGACTGCTCGTTGGTAGATGCGATCCAGCCCTGTATTGGAATGAGGAGGGTGGTGCTATGCAGGGCCGGATCGCTCCTAGCAACTAGTGGCCGGCGAAGACCATTTCCCATAATGGGACTACCCCTTTAAACAGGCGGACTCTGGAGTTACACACCACTAAACTGGTAACACCCAGTTGTCAATTTATTCTTATATTTTTAAAGAGAACCTGTCAACTACGTTATGCTGCCCAAACAACATTCAGCATGAAATTGCTGCAGGTTACCTGGTCCCAATCATGCGGGTTTTAACGTGAAATGCAGTGTTTTAGGGTAAAGCACCCATTGAAGTCGGGCCGAGTACGTGGACTGACTGACAGCTCTCTCTCCATAGGCAAACATGGTAAGGAGCAGACGGTTTAGCTGAGGGGACAGGGGAAAAGTGCACAACAGACACCTCTCTCCTGGCCGTGACAGCTTCTTTCAAGTCCAACTTCATCTGGTAATTTACCTGAAATATTGCAGCATTTCAAGGTTAGACCCACTTAGACGGGACCGGACAGCCTGCAGCAATTTCATGCTGCCCATCATTCAGGCAGCGTAAAGTAGCTGAAATAATAGAGAAATGGTGCAAGACAGAGTTCGAAGAATAATAAATTTACTAAATCGGATGTGCGAGGAGCAATGATGGATCCTTTCAATGGGTTTGGCTTTACCAACTATTAAAATTTCTCATTTTTGATTTGTTTTGTGAGTTAAGCAGTTTCAAAGTTGAGCCAGAAAGATTTCCTTATTGCTTTAAACGGTACGTCCATCTGCACAACCAGCATTTACCTAAAATGCAGATGCATAATACAAAAATAAAGTTTGCACAGGAGCTGTATCCCCAAAAAAGAAAAGATATATAATCAAAAATAAAAATCACTAATCATTCATCGAGTTGATTGCATTTTCATATTAGAGGCAGTTGGGGGAAAGCGCATTCTTGGCTATTGTAAATCCTAATGAAGCTCTCTCTACGGTATCATAATCTGTTGACTAATGTATGTCTTTCTTCTTATAGACTCTTGCTAGTGAACCGGGATCTGAATAAAAGCTTGTGCACCGTGCAGGTTCATCCCATGGAAGACATGCAAAGGGCAGGTGAGCAAACTTTAGAAGATAGACCGAAAGGGCCTCATTTATCAACACTGTCTAACATTTAAGACTGACTTTGTTACCCAAAGCAAGCAATCAGAGCTCCACTTTCATTTCTTTTACTGCTCTGATTGGCGGCTGCGGGCTCTGATTGGTTGCTCTGATTGGCGGCTACGGGCTCTGATTGGTTGCTATGAGCTCTGGTTGGTTGCTGTAAACCATGATCGGTTGCTTTGGGCAACAAAAAGTCTTAGTATTAGACAGTTTTGATAAATGAGGCCTATAATTTATTGCCGGAGAGCTGAACAAAAAGTTTCCAGGATATTTAAAAAAAAAAAAAAAGGGCAAAAACGCTAAAGACCAGCTGCTATGATGTGTCCCATACACTGTACACATAGGAGGGGAAATCCTGTTCCACTATAACTCTAAAGACCAGCTGCTATGATGTCTCCCATGCACTGTACACTCAGGAGGGGAAATAGTGTTCAACTATAACTATATAGAAGACAAGCTGCTATGATCACTCCCATACTCAGTAAAGAGAGAAAAGGCGGGAAATCCTAATCCACAATATATCTATAAGAGACTGACTGCGATGGGGTGTCCCATACACTGTACACACAGGAGGGGAAATCCTGTTCCACTATAACTTTATAGAAGACTAGCTGCTATGATGTCTCCCATACGCAGTACATAGAGACAAGAGGGGAAATCCTGTTCCACCATATCTCTTTAAGTGTCTGACTGCTTTGATGTTGCCCATACTGTTGTACTCAGGAGGGGAAATCCTGATCTCCTTTAACTCTGTAGAAGACCAGCTGCTATGTGCAGTGTATGATGTCTCCCATACACAAGAGGAGATCTGGCCTCCTTATATTTCTGTATTGAAGCAGAAAATGCAGCCACAGGGAGGGCATTAAAGCGGTGTATTGAGCAGCTCTGCTCCCTTTCCTCTCCTCACCTGGGCAGAGGGCGTTGTTTGCCAATTGGAGAGTGACTTCAGTTTATGGGCTATATAACCATTGTGTGTGTATGTATATATATATATATATATATATATATATATTATATATATATATATATATATATATATATATATATATATATTATATAACACACACAACACACACACAAATGGTTATATAGCCCATAAACTGAAGTCACTCTCCATATATGTCTCCGAATATATACTATGCTGAAGAATTTTGACCCAGTATCCTGTGGAAAGCATCCTATATCCTGCACGCAGGTCCTACTAAGGTGTAAACATATATAAAATCTGGATTTTCCAGCTAGTGCATGTATAGACTTATGTACTTTCTGTGTGTGTAATCAGACAGATGATTCTATATCTATATGACTGTGTGAGGATGTGCAGCCATAAAATGTAGTGCTTGTTCCAATTACATTTTATTGTTGCTGATAAGAAACCTGTAATTCGATAAGGCGTGTGAGGTTATCGGACATGTTGTCTCTGTCATCTGCTTATTATCATGCTAAACATACAAGCATGGACCATGACAGGCAGGGTTATTTTCGCTGACATTGGGTATACTTAGCATGGCATTTTAACTTGACAACAGGTTAAGTTTTATTATACTTAATTGGTGGTTTTCGCTGCACCCAATGTGCTTGTGTTCTTGGCCCAACCCCTGGACTCTGGGTAAATGGTGTGAAAAAACCACTGAGGTGGTTATGTTGGGGTGAGTGCCTTTTGCTGTTTTGATGTGTGAGGTTATGGGAATGTTGTCTCTGCATTGTTTTTTAAATCATGTAAAATAAAAAGCATGGACCTAAAGGGCGGGTTTTTTCGCTAAATTTGGGGGTATATTGATGGCTTTTTAAACTTGACAACAGGTTTGAGTTATGGGCAGTCTGTTTGGTGGTATATGCTGCTCGAACAGGAGACACCTCAGTGCTTGTTACTTTGGGCGACATGTGTGAAAGGGGCTGCACCAGAAGTCTGGCATCTTTTCAGCCCAAGATCCTAGAGCAGCCCCATTCACTAAATTTTTAAATCACCCACACACCATTAACAGGCACATTACAGAGCGCCCGCAGCACTTTGTAATGCACCTGATTTCGGGGGGTGCGGGAGGTGGGGCGCGCTAGAGCCGTACTGAAGCTATAAATCTATAGCTTCAGTACGGCAATTCTAGGCGCATTACTGCTGGAACAGGTAGAGCACTTTCAAAGTGGTTTACTTGAGCCAGAAATGTTTTATTAGCGTTACCATGCGCCTGATTTATGACCTGCAATAGACCGGGTTCATAAATCAGGCGCATTCTACACTATTATAATGCGCATAAAAATTGGCGTCTTAACGCCAAAAATCATACATGTCGTCCTTTTGCGTTTTAGCTATTTTTTTGCATTTGTACGTTCTGGGTGTTTTTAAAGGTTCAGATGTAGCTGAGCAGAGTGTGCACTGTTAGGCTATGTTCACATGGCGTAATTGCGGCGCGTACCCTACGCAATGCGCTGGCTGATTTAGGAGTCACGCTGATTAGCACGTACTCCCGAGGTGCGTAGGGGGGGGGGGTGCGGCAGCCCGCCGGCCCCATAGGCATGCATTACTCGCTATGCGTATTCGCCACAAGTAATTGACACTTATCTCCCCGCACGTACAATACGATCGTATTGTACGTGCAGAGGGACGAGGCGTAATCCATAGTTCCCTATGAGAGCTATAGATCACCGTAATTGTGTCACGCATCTCAGCACGTATTAAGCGCAAATACGCGCCGAAATGCGTATTTGCCTGAATTTACGCCATGGGAACATAGCCTATGTTCACACGGTTCTCTATGAGAGCTCTATGAGAGCTATGAATTACTGTAATTTCGGCGCGCATCTCACTCGTATTAGAGCGCAAATACGACACGAAATGCGTGCCGAAATTTGACCGTGTGAACATACCCTAGGATCCGTCCACACGACAAACATTTCAAGTTGGAATCCACATGAATTCCGACTAGAAATACTCATCTAAAACCGAATACAGAATCCTCTCCATTGATCTCAATAGAGATCAATGGAGAGTGCAGCGTGTATTTCTGAAGGTCGGCTTTTAAGAGTATTTCGTATCAAAAACGTGCCCAAAATATCTGCCAGATCTGCATCCAAAACCCCATAGAGATGAATGGGACTCGTTTTCTGATGTGGAAAAAAAAAAAACCCCAAAAAACCTAAAATCCACATGAAATACTCGTTTGCAACGGCGCCGTCTGATTTGGTGAGCGGGCAGACGTTTGTGATGTCCCATCTCCCTGCCAGTCCTCTCCAATGACTTCACTGTACGATCTTGGAATATGCAGATTATTCAGACTATACTAATCTTCTTTGCTTCTGTCTTCCCAGAGCTGAAGTTTACATTGGAGCAGCGCAGAGCAGCCCTTCGCTCTTTTTGTACACTCGCTCTTTCACGCTACTTTAACGCCGACAATGTCGATGGAAAAACCAGTAAGTCCTGATTACACGGAGTCTACGAAGATAAATTTACACCGTAAAATCCAGATCATAGTGGTCTCAGCTGTGCCACAAGATACCAGATTGTCAAATGTGCAAGATCCTCCACTGCATTGTGGCGTGGCAGCAGTGATTTAAAGTGGTGTTCTCATCAGGTTGATTTACAAAGTCCAATCTTCACAGCCAGCTTCAGGCTCACACTTCCTGTTAAGATTGTGGGTAGTTCTACAGCAGTGATTGACATTACTGCTCTTCTGTTCCTAGCTGAGCATGTTAGGGTACATTCACACGATGTACTGCAGCGCGTACAGTACGCGTTGCAGTACATAGTCTGTTTCGGGAGCTTGCGCTAATACCCGCGCACTCCCGCGGCGCGCGGGGGGGGGGGGGGGGGGGGCCCGCCGGCACTATTGACATTCATTACTCGCGGCGAGTATTTGCCGTGAATAATTGACGTCACTTATCTCTCCACGCTTACAATACAAACGTATTGTACGAGTGGGGAGAGGAGGCGTAATCTATAGTTCTGTAAGAGAACTATGGATTACCGTAATTTCGGCACAAATACGTGGCAAAATGCGGGCCGAAATTACGCCATGTGTACATACCCTTAGAAGGACATTGTTAATGCAAGGGTTAAAATAACAAAACATAAGACTGCAGAGCTCTAAAGGGTTAAAGTTGATAAGAGTGACATCACCATCCTGGCAACTGCTGGAACAGAGAGAGGTGGTAAGCTAGATAGAGGAGATTTTATCTCCTAAACAAAGCAAAATCAGAACAGCAATGTATTTGGATAAAAAGCCTTTACCTTTGCCTACATGTTTAAAGCAAATCAATGCGGTGAGAGAACCCCTTTAGTACTTCTTATAATTCAGTTTTTTAGGGTTCATCTTCACCCTAGGGTTTATACTTGGTTTTTGATGTGGTTTTTGGATTTTGAAAACCATGAAAAACCGACTGCAAACCATCCCCATAGACCTCAATAGAAAATCCGAGCTGGAGTCTACACGGCTCGCATTTTCCGGGTCGGGTTTCAAAACCGACGGTTTTGCAAATAACTTGGAACATGTACATTTTTACTGCCGTATATAAATCAGAAAATGGCGGATTATTGTACTATTCAATTCAATGGGATGGCCGAATCTGAAAACCGCACGGAAAAAACACGAAAAATCCTGTAGAAATACTTGTCTGATTCTAATTCAGAAATAACAGGTTTTCGTGTATGAACAGCTTTTTTTCAGAAATCTTGGTAAAATCAGTATTTTTGTAGGCAAAACTAATTTCCATCAATCCAAAGCCACTTCAATTTCATGGAACTAGTGATGCATTGTAACTTTAAACTAAGCTAACGCTTCATTGATGGCAGTGAATACATAGGCTGTATTCTCAGGGCAGATAACGCGGCTTCAGAGCCGGACAGGTGCTTTGTAACATGGAGATGACATAGAAACAAATGAGGTTAATCTGACAAACAGAAGTCTTTCGTTTGCTCACCGCCAGACGGATGCAATCCTCATGCGATCGCATCTCAGGTGTCCATACTTGATGTTTGTGCAGGATAGACTGCTGGCGTGCAACATTTGAATAGTCCAGGAAATCCTGCACGCACCTCTACAATCACTCATTTATTGCATATGCTTCTAAAACAAACCAAATGGCAATCCATGTACAATGATCCCTCAAGTTACAATGGCCTCACAATAGAATCTTTTCAACATACAAGGGTCTTTCGTGGGACATTGTTGAGTTTGCTTTCAAGATACATTGTCCCAGACAATAACACGGACAAATATCATGAACATTTTACTTGTAAAACCTCTGTTTAAGTGAGGTGCAGGTAGTAATTGGCAGTCTAGTAGTCTCTCTGCAGTACAGTGCGGTACTACATGTCCTGGGCCGCTCTTACATGTATTACTGAGGTACATGCAGTGATTGGTGGACTATAGCACCTCTTAAGTACAGTGCGCTACTACATGTCCTGTACTGCTCTTACATGTATTAGTGAGGTGCATGCAGTGATTGGTGGTCTAGTAACCTCTCTACAGTACAGTGCGTTACTACATGTCCTGTACTGCTCTGCCATGTATTAGTGAGGTGCATGCAGCGATTGGTGGTATATAGCGCCTCTCTACAGTACATTTCGTTACTACATGTCATGTACTGCTCTTCCATGTATTATTGAGGTGCATGCATCTATTGGGGGTATATAGCGCCTATCTACAGTACAGTGCGGTACTACATGTCCTGTACTGCTCTTGACATGTATTAGTGAGGTGCATGCAGTGATTGGTGGTCTTATAGCGCGCTATCTACAGTTACAGTGCGGCACTACATGTCCTGTACTGCTTTTAGCATGCATTAGTGAGGTGCATACAGTGATTGGTGGTCTATGCACGCTCTCTGAGTACAGTGCGGCTACTACATGTGCTGTACTGATCTTGCATGTATTAGTGAGGTGCATCAGTGATTGGTGGGTACTATCAGCGCCTCTCTACAGATGCAGTGCGGTACTACATGTGCTGTACTGATCTTGCATGTATTAGTGAGGTGCATGCAGTGATTGGTGGTCTATAGCCCTTCTACTGTTAGCAGTGCGGCGGTACTACATAGTGCATGTACTGACTTCTTGCATGTTTTAGTGCAGGTGCATTGCAGTGATTGGTGGTCTATAGCTCCTTTCTACAGTACAGTGCGGTACTACATGTCATGTACTGCTTTTGCATGTATTAGTGCAGTGCATGCAGTGATTGGCGGTCTATAGCTCCTCTCTTCAGTACAGTACTGGTATATGTGGTTGTCGGGCAGTCCCTCTCACTGCCTGCTATATATGGTTGTCAGGCAGTCCCGATCACTGCCTGGTATATGTGGTTGTACGACAGTCCCTGTCACTGCCTGGTATATGTGGTTGTCAGGTAGTCCCTGTCACAGCCTGGTATATGTGGTTGTCGAGTGGTCCCTCTCACGGCCTGGTATATGTGGTTGTCGAGCGGTCCCTGTCACGGCCTGGTATACGTGGTTGTCGAGCAGTCCCTGTCACGGCCTGGTATATGTGGTTGTCGGGCAGTCCCTGTCACAGCCTGGTATATGTGGTTGTCGAGCAGTCCCTGTCACAGCCTGGTATACGGTTGTCGAGCAGTCCCGTCACAGCCTGGTATATGGTGGTTGTCGGCAGTCCTGTCACGCCTGGATATACGTGGTTGATCGAGCAGTCCCTGTCACGCCTGGTATATGTGGTTGTCGAGCAGTCCTGTCACAGCCTGGTATATGGGTTGTCAGCAGTCCCTGTCACAGCCTGGTTATAGTGGTTGTCGAGGAGTCCTGTCACAGCCTGGTATATGTGGTTGTCGAGCAGTCCCTGTCAACAGCCTGGTATACGTGGTTGTCGAGCAGTCCCTGTCACGGCCTGGTATATGTGGTTGTCGGGCAGTCCCTGTCACAGCCTGGTATACGTGGTTGTCGAGCAGTCCCTGTCACAGCCTGGTATATGTGGTTGTCGAGCAGTCCCTGTCACAGCCTGGTATACGTGGTTGTCGAGCAGTCCCTGTCACAGCCTGGTATATGAGGTTGTCCGGCAGCAGGTTCCTAGAAACTAGTCACCGATGACGCTAGTCTAGATTATCATAGGAAGCTTCACAGTTCTTAGTGGGTTACAAGTGACAAAGTATTGCTAACTGGGTCAATCACGAAAATGACAATTCTCTGGCCCTACATTACAAGGAATCGCAACACGAGCTGAGCTGTAAATTCTATGTACTATATTGACACCAAATGCACGTGTGTGTACAGCCCTTAGTCTCCTTTGTATTCGCCAGAGCCGTCCCTCATACCGCAAGTCTGACTGACTGAGTATGGCACACATGCTCAGTTATGCCAGTCAGCATAACCAGGAGGTAACTTGGAGTCTGTCCTACTTCCTGTAGGACAGGTTTCTGCTGAGTAAGTAGCCCGGCGTCCTTTTTGTTCTTCTAGAAAGCAGACTTTTCTAATTAAAGACGTGTAGGAATTTTTTCATTAAGACGTGTAGTTTATGTATTTAGTTTTCTTCTTTTCCCGGAGAACCCCTTAAATGATTCATTGGCACACAGGAAATGCCCGCTCAGCCAGTCACTAGCTGAGACAGGTCACTACTATGGTCAGTGATTGGCTGAGCTTTTTTTTGCTGTGTGTCATTGGGACCAGACAGTGGAAATCAGCAGGTACCCTGTTAGCAGTGGACATTATGGAGGCGAGTACTTTTATCTTATCCAATCTGTCATTTAAAAAAAAAAAAAAAAAAATAGAATAATCTTGACGGACAACCCCTTTAAGTGAACAGGGCTTTCCTGCATTACCCTGCAGAGCAGGTCGATGGCGCTGTGCAATGAATAAAAAGCGTGGTTCCTTCATTATGAGGTACGTCCCACTGTCAACATGCCATCACTACTTCTGGTGGGGGGGAAAAAACCTTAATGATCAGATTTTTGTGAAAACCAGGCCGTTTTACAAAGCCTGATCTTTACAGCCAGCTTCAGGCTCCCACTAGAGAACTATGGATTACGCCTCCTCTCCCCGCTCGTACAATACAATCGTGTATTGTACACGCGGGGAGATAAGTGACATGTCAATTACTAGCGGCGAATGCGCATCGTGAGTAATGACAGTCAATGGGGCCGGCGGGATTACGCGTGTATACGCGCGAGCTCCCGAAACACACGATGTACTGCGGCGCGTACTGTACGTACCGCAGTACATCGTGTGCACATACCTTAAGACTTCTTATGATTTAGTCTTTTTCACTATTTCGGTCTTCTACACTATTGGAGACCATTCTATAAGGCGGTGTTTCTCAACTCCAGTCCTCAGGTCCCACCAACAGGTCATGTTTTCAGGATCTCCCACAGAATGCACTGACACTAATGATATCACCTGTGCAACGCTAAGGAAAGCCAGAAACCATGACCTGTTGGTGGGGCGTGAGGACTGGAGTTGGAGACCCCTGCTATAAGTGGTTAGGGCTGAAAAGTACATAATTTTTTTTTAATTAGCATAATTACAAGAATTTATAGTTATTCAGAGACGTTCACAGTTGACGTTCTCGTGCAAGGTACAGTTTATGCTTCATCCAGTCTTGGATATCAGTACCATGAATAAACCAAAACTCCTGTAGGTCTATTGTTCTTATCTCTAAGCCCTGAGGCCAAAATTGTACACCTCCCTTTGCAGCAGTAAGTAAAGGCCAGTAACCGTCTGCATTGAATAAAGGTGTCCGGAAATAACTTTGTGCCTTGGTAACTGGAAAGCCTTTCAGTTGGGTGGCATTTAATTCAGGTCTGAAGCTTATGGAGTATAATGTGTCACCTTCCTTCATTCTTCAGTCGTGTTCTATTTTTACAGGTTCTGTAAAATGAGCCCGACATTGTTTTACGATTTCGTGTTAGTCGTACACGTCGAATGCAAGTCCTCTTACTATGTAACTCAACCCTGGGAAATGATGCATGAGCATAGGCTATGTGCTCTTAGAACCGCATTGAGCTGGTGTTACCACCACGTAGGCTGGGCAGGTGAGGGGTAAAATGTTCCAAATATTAAAACCAGTTGTTAACCCCTTAAGCCGAACGCCTGAAAAGTAGTTAATGACCAGAACATTTTTTGCGTTTCAACAGTTGTAACTTTTTATTTTTTTCAATGATGCAGTTGTATGAGGCCTCGTTTTATTCGAGACGAGTTGTACTTTATCGGGAATAGTTTAAGTTCACTTATAGATAATTGCAGAATTTGTTTTTATTTATTTTTTTTAAAAATTGGTTTTTTTTTACTTTTTTTTTTTTTTTTTTTTTTACACCGTTCACATTTCACACTTAACAACTTGTTAGATTAATTCTACAGGTTATTACGGTCGTGAGGAATACCTAATATGTGTAGGGTTTTTTTTTGTGTAATGTATGCACAATTATTTTTTATTAAATATTTATTTTTATTTATTTATTTTTTTGTATTAATTTTTTTTTTTACACATTTTATGTTTTTTTTACTCTTTTCTTTTAATCCCCTGAAGAGAGAACTGTTTTACTCTTTTTTTTTTTTTTTTATTTTTTTTTTAATTTATTTTTTTTCACTTAGTATTGTATTAGCATATTCATATATGCTAATACATTATAATCTGTGTCAGTCTGACACAGACAGTGAGCAGGACAGCACACAGTTTGTCCTGATCACTGGCTTGTTACATAGACAGCTCTGGGGCCACTCTAGGTCCCCAGGGCTGACTGTGCAGCCGTTCCCCGGGCTCTGTCGGGTCACCGGGTGTTCCGATCACCCGACAGAGCAGGGGAACACTTTGATTTTGCTGCGGTGACGAACTGCCGCAATCAAATGGTTACGGAGGTTTCCTCCACTCCCCAGTGCTCGCAGAGGATGCTCTGGGATCGTGGCTGTGTAGTACAGCTCCGATCCCAGCAAAGCTGCGGCGCCCGGAGCCGCAAACCCCGAAGTCTACAGCGACGCCAAATGACGTCGCTGTAGACGAGCGACCGGCACCAGATGACATCAAAAGTCGGTGGGTGGTCGTTAAGGGGTTAAGGAGACAAAGTTTGTTTTCACGGCCATATCCAGTCACCTAAATGTAAGGATAAGATGCTTCGATTGACATCTATGAATGATGCTTATCCTTATAGCTGCAGTTGAAGCCAGAAGTTTCCAGACACTATATAAAGCCCCATCTGCAGGTTTTTCTCACTATCTGACATGAAATCAGAATAAACCTTCCCCGTTTTAGGTCAATTAGGAACCAAAATTATTTATATTTGCCAAATGCAGAATAATGAGAGAGATAATTTTTTAAGGTATTTTGATTTCTTCCTGCAAGGTCAAACGTTTCCATACATTTCATTAGTATTTGGTAACATTGCCCTTAAACTGTAGGACTTGGGTCAAACATTTTGGATCCTTCCACAAGCTTCTCACAATAGTTGGTAGGAATTGTGGCCTATTCCTCCAGACAGAACTGGTGTAACTGAGCCATGTTTGGAGGTCGTCTTGCTCGCACCGGCCTTTTCAGCTTTGCCCATACATTTTCAATAAGATTGAGATCAGGGCTTTGTGATGGCCTTTCCAAAACACTGACTTGGTTCTCCTTCAGCCACTTTGTAACCAGTCTGGCAGTAGCTTCGGGTCATTGTCCATTTGGAAGACCCATTTCCGCCCAAAACTTTACTTCCTGGCTGATGTCTTGAGATGTTGCTTCAGTATTGCCCCATAATCTTCTTTCTTCATGATGCCATCTATTGTGTGAAGTGCACCAGTCCCTCCTGCAGCAAAACAACCCCACAACATGATGTTTCAACCCTCGTGTTTCACAGTTGGGATGATGTTCTTAGGCTTCCAAGCTTCTCCCTTTTTCCTCCAAACGTATCGATGGTCATTATGGCCAAACAGCTCAATTTTAGTTTCGTCAGATTACAAGACATGTCTCCAAAAATGTAGGTCTTTGTTCCTGTGCATTTGCAAACATTAATCTGGATTTACATGTTTCTTTTAGAGTAATGGCTTCTTCCTGGCAGAGCGGCCTTTTTGCCCATGTTGATAAAGTAATCGTTTCACTGTGGATAATGACACAATCTTACCAGTTTCTGCCAGAATCTTCACAAGGTCTTTTGCTTTGTTCTTGGGTTGATATGCACATGTTGGACCAAAGCACGTTCATCTCTGAGACACAGAACCCGTCTCCTTCCTGAGCGGTCTGATGGCTGGACATTCCCATCTTGTTTGTACTTGCGAATAATTGTTTGTACAGATGAACGAGGCACCTTCAGGTATCTGGAAATTGCACCCAAGGATGATCCAGACTTGTGCAAGTCCACAATTCTCTTCCTGATATCTTGACTGATTTCTCTAGACCACAGGTGTCAAACTGCAGCCCTCCCATCATGCATTTGTATAATCTATAACAGTGGGCATGATGGGAGTTGTAGTTTCCCAACAGCTGTAGGGCCACAGTTTGACACCCCTGCTCTAGACTTTCCCATGATGTTACACACAGAAGCAGTGTGTTTCTGTGTGTGCGGTAAAATACATCCACAGCTGCGTCTCTAATTAATTCATATGTTGCCAATAAACCATTCAGAAGCTTCCAAAGACATGACCTCATCATATGGGCGGTCCAAAATTGTTTAAATCCATAGTAATCTCAGTGTATGGAAACTTCTGACTTTGCAGAAAGTGATAAAAAAAGCCTTAAAGATTCTCCCTCTTACTATTCTGACATTTGGCAAATAGAAATAATTTTGGTTCCTAATTGACCTAAAACCAGGAAGGTTTATTCTGATTTCATGTCAGAAAGTGAGAAAAACCTGCAGAGGGGGCTTTTTATAAAAACTTCTGGTTTCAACTGTACATTACTGTTATTGCTGCAATGTCTACTTTGACGACTCTTCAACCAGGTTGAGGATTTATTAAAGTTTTTCGTCACCTTTGATCATATTTACAGGTGGCATCCAGAAGTGGTACCAATATCACAAATCTGTGGCCCCTATACAGCCATACTGTCAGCAGAATTCTAGCAGACCTAATACACGTGTCTCTATAATTACATACTACAAGCAAACCATGTGTGCAATCTTATATTAGGGTTGTGTTACTCCACACTGTGTGGTGTTCTCCTTAGTAACCTGCAAATCGTAGCGCTATGCTATAGTCCTTCTATCTTGTCTGTCATGTCACTGCATTGCTGATTTGTTGGGGTTATTCACTTACACCCTACTTGTCACAATATGTGCAGTGGTTCCCACTGCGGACCAAAGAGGTGCTCATGTTTCCTGCTGCCGCTCCATCAACTACTTGCCTCTCCTCGCTCCTGCTCTTCTCTTCTGCTTGTTGCCAGCGCCTTAAGATTTAAAGGGCCAGCACACTTCTGACACCCAATAGCCAGGCACATGTACCTATTAAAGGACTCCTTCCCCTGTGTTCCCTGCCAGATTTCTGGTGTTAGTACTTTGCCTTAGTGCTTGCTCGTTTGGGTTCTGTTTTTTTTTTTTTTTCTGGTTAGACCCTGGCCTGCGTTTTCCTGACTACCCACTGCCTGCCCTGACCTCCTTGCCTGTATCCTGACTACCCTCTGCCTGCCCTGACCACCTTGCCTGTATCCTGACTACCCTCTGCCTGCCCTGACCACCTTGTCTGTATCCTGACTACCCTCTGCCTGTATCCTGACTACCCTCTGCCTGTATCCTGACTACCCACTGCCTGTATCCTGACTACCCACTGCCTGTATCCTGACTGCCCACCTTGCCTGTATCCTGACTGCCCACCTTGCCTGTATCCTGACTGCCCACCTTGCCTGTATCCTGACTGCCCACCTTGCCTGTATCCTGACTGCCCACCTTGCCTGTATCCTGACTGCCCACCTTGCCTGTATCCTGACTGCCCACCTTGCCTGTATCCTGACTGCCCACCTTGCCTGTATCCTGACTGCCCACCTTGCCTGTATCCTGCCTGCCCACCTTGCCTGTATCCTGCCTGCCCACCTTGCCTGTGCCCTGACTGCCCACCTTGCCTGTGCCCTGACTGCCCACCTTGCCTGTGCCCTGACTGCCCACCTTGCCTGTGCCCTGACTGCCCACCTTGCCTGTGCCCTGACTGCCCACCTTGCCTGTGCCCTGACTGCCCACCTTGCCTGTGCCCTGACTGCCCACCTTGCCTGTATCCTGCCCACCTTGCCTGTGCCCTGACTGCCCACCTTGCCTGTGCCCTGACTGCCCACCTTGCCTGTGCCCTGACTACCCACCTTGCCTGTGCCCTGACTACCCACCTTGCCTGTGCCCTGACTACCCACCTTGCCTGTGCCCTGACTACCCACCTTGCCTGTGACCTGACTACAACCTTGCCTGTGCCTGACTACCCACCGTGCCTGGGCCCTGACTTACCACCTTGCCTGTGCCCTGACTACCCACCTTGCCTGTGCCCTGACTACCCACCTTGCCTGTGCCCTGACTACCCACCTTGCCTGTGCCCTGACTACCCACCTTGCCTGTGCCCTGACTACCCACCTTGCCTGTGCCCTGACTACCCTCCTTGCCTGTATCCTGACTACCCTCCTTGCCTGTATCCTGACTACCCACCTTGCCTGTATCCTGACCTCCTTGCCTGTATCCTGACCACCTTGCCTGTATCCTGACCACCTTGCCTGTATCCTGACCACCCTCTGCCTGCCCTGACCACCTTGCCTGTATCCTGACCACCTTGCCTGTATCCTGACCACCTTGCCTGTATCCTGACCACCTTGCCTGTATCCTGACCACCTTGCCTGTATCCTGACCACCTTGCCTGTATCCTGACCTCCTTGCCTGTATCCTGACTACCCTCTGCCTGCCCTGACCTCCTTGCCTGTATCCTGACTACCCTCTGCCTGCCCTGACCTCCTTGCCTGTATCCTGACTACCCTCTGCCTGCCCTGACCTCCTTGCCTGTATCCTGACTGCCCACCTTGCCTGTATCCTGCCTGCCCACCTTGCCTGTATCCTGACCTCCTTGCCTGTATCCTGACTACCCTCTGCCTGCCCTGACCTCCTTGCCTGTATCCTGACTACCCTCTGCCTGCCCTGACCTCCTTGCCTGTATCCTGACTACCCTCTGCCTGCCCTGACCTCCTTGCCTGTATCCTGACTACCCTCTGTCTGCCCTGACCTCCTTGCCTGTATCCTGACTACCCTCTGTCTGCCCTGACCTCCTTACCTGTAACCTGACTACTCCATTGCCTGTTCCTCCTGTACCTCATTGGAACCCTGGTTTGCACCGCGAGCAACCATGTCGGGGGTAGCAACCTGGGAGATCCAAGCAGCCAACTCCATCCTGCCTTGTGGTAGCCTCTGGTGGCTTCCAGGTTGCTTCTAGACTCCGCTTCCTGACTTGGTTATGGACACCGTCATCGGGAGGGCAGTGACCTATTCATCCTTATTTAAATTGTTAGTCAAAGATAAATTGCACCGTATAGAATCTGTTTTACACCCATGACGGCACATGTAAAAGAGCGTATTACAGGGAACTCTGTGATTGCTTTACAAGTTGGAAGACCTCTATCCTCCCCAGTTCTTGTTTCCCGTCAAACAAGTCATTGTGTTTTGCTTTGAGGCTCCTGCTTTGGTCACCGGTGGGGTTCGACTTCCTTGTAGGACACCCAACAGGTGACCTTGTTATCCCTGTCGACCTGGACTATGGATCAGAGTGGCTAGCACAGATATTTCTGGCTGGTATTGGATGACGCCTGAAGTGAGGACTTTATGAATTGCTAAAAGTGATGCTGGTGTCGGCTTCAGCACACAGCTCAGAGAAAGGTATAAATCCCATGGGAGTAGTCTATTCTGCTCAGTAGTACAGGGGTTGTCTCACTACAAGGATTGCTTTTTATGTTAAAGATCTTGCAAAAACAAGTCACTTTGCAATATGTGTCCATTAACCTTGTCCTTCCTATTCCTAGATATCCCCTCTTGTATGGGCTGCATCAGCTCCTCAGGTCTCTATAGCTACAGACCCGTTCGATCTCTCCTGATAGGCTGCCAGCACTGGTCACTATAGCTACAGACCTGTTTGTTCTCTCCTGATAGGCTGCCAGCACTGATTGCTATAGCTACAGACCTGTTTGTTCTCTCCTGATAGGCTGCCAGCACTGGTTGCTATAGCTACAGACCTGTTTGTTCTCTCCTGATAGGCTGCCATCACTGGTTGCTATAGCTACAGACCTGGCTTCTACTGTAGAAGTAAGCACGCCCCTGAATTCAAAATGAAACTAAGAAAACAGGACTGAGGTGAGATGAATCAACGTAGTGAGACAACCCCTTTAAAGGAAGGACTCCAGACACCATTTCCTTTCCGTATATTTGTCGCTAACAAAGAAGGAGATGAATTACAGCGAGCTGATCTGTCAGACTTAGAAGGTGATATGGTGGTGTCAGGAGAGGTGAAATGGGATATCCTCCTGGAGGGTTCTATCTTTTTGATCCCGTTTCTCATGGTATGTATTGCCTTTGATTTTGGGATCTAAAATAGCACAAAGTCCAAGGCATAGTCTTGCCATTGCCATGGGCTTTGTTACAGATTGAACTTTGGTGGGTTTGGTGAAGCTCAATCCCAAGCAAGCACACCATTTCTTGCTCTAGGGCACACGTAACCTCTGCTCCAGATGTTTTAGAGGTGCCCCTCGAACAAGTACACATGAAGCTAAAAATAAGTGCACTATATGCTGTTAAAAAGGTGCATGGTTCATAAATAAAGCTACTATGTCATCAGGGTCTAGAAAAAGGTTATATTGGAAGAATTCCTTTGCCTGAATCAGAGAGCGGCTATTCCAAGAATCAGGGACAGCTATTCCAAGTCCTGGAGTCCAGGCGTTCTATAGAAGAATTTAAAAGAAGCCTCCCTAGCAATTGGGGAGATGTGCATGCTCTGATTCATCAGGTAGCAGTGGTTCAGGTATTTTTTTTTACTCCGTTATGACTCAGAGAAGCCTATTTTCCAGCCAAATGATTTACTTAAAACAGTGATGGCCATGATGAACCTGGAGATAGATAAAGAATTAAGATTCATTCAAAAACAAATGTTTGAAGTTCTTATGGTAGCTCTACATGACATGCATAGGTGTAACTTTAAGGGGGTACGGAGGGGACGGGTCCCCCTCACTCTTTTTTGGGTGGGGGACGGTCCCCCCCCACTTTTTAGCCACTTCAATAAAAAATAATCCATATGAAAGCATGAGAATATGGTAAGTGGGGAGAGTGGAGCACAGAGGAGGCAGAGGTTAACCCTTTGCCTCCTATATGTCTGTGCATCTTGCGGGGACAGAGTAGGTAGCAGCCTGATATGTCAGTGCAGAGTGAGAGCAGCGCTGATTGGTAGAGCTTCACCAATCAGAACGCTGCTCACAGTCCAGCACACTCTGTATCTGGGGCTGTATAGGCATCTTTCCCTTCCCTCGTATACCACTTCCCCTATGCTCAGCCCTCATCAGAGAAGGGAAGCTCCTGCCGAATGCCAACGGCCCGACAGGGAGGGTAAGGGGGGGAAAAAGGGTGTAGGCATTGTGGGGCATTTTAGTGGGTATGACTGATATGTGAGTTGTTATACTGTACAGCCAGTTCTACCTTTCCCCCTTCTTCCCGCACTAGGGGGGCCCGGGGAAAAAAAAGTAATGGGGCCCCCCCCGCATTTTAAAGTGGCATGGCCATGCTACTTCAAAAACCCCCAGCAATACAAGGTTTGCTGCTTTTCATTTGAAGATTTTACAAAAAAAAGTCACTTTGCAATTTGTCCATTAACATGTCCTACCTATTCCTAGTATCCCCCTTGTATGGGCTACATCAGCTCCTGGGGTCACTATAGTACGACCTTTAAAATTTTTCCCCCTGATAGGCGATAGCACGGTTGTATAGCTACAGACCTGGCTTCACTGAGCCTAGTAGAACAAAACCTCCTGAATTCAAAATAAAAAACGGGGAGAGGGTAAGAGAATCAATGTGTGAGAAAACCCCCTTTTAAAGGGGTACTTCCCCCCCAACAAAAATTAAAATCCCGTTTTGGGGGTGGTTCAGTCTGGATCTGCCTCAGAACCAGGTTTCCAATCCAAGGAAACAATTTAAAATATAACAAGTAAAATCTGTTGTTTTTTTAGTTGCACTGATTTTGTTGAGTTTTTTTTGCTTCAACTGTTAGCGTACAAAGTATTCTTCGAGGCATTTTTCGCATAAACACAAAGGGGATGGAGGGAAATCTCCTCAAGCAGTCTGGGTCTTTTGTTCATCAAAAATTCTATTTGAAAGGGCCCCAAATTTTTCCAAAAAAGCAAACAACACGTCGGGCCGAAAACCCGTCATTCAACTCACCTTAAGTTGCATGGTCTGTGTTCAATTATGTACACACACAATTTGGGGGGTACCTTGTCTAATTATCTCTGGGGTAAGTAGTAATGTAATAACTCGGGGGTACAGTGAGTAATGCAGTAATCTCGGGGTAATGTGTAAACTAATCTCGGGGGTACAGGGGGTAACTAAATCTCTACGACATGGTAATGAACTTGGAGTACATGAGTAATGAAATTTCATTTCTAGGGTTTCCCATGTGTTAATTTCTGTGGAAAAATGTGAAAAGTAATCTCGGGGTTTACGGGTTTGTAATGTTTCTGGGGGGGTGTAAGTAATCCTGGAATATGGGGGAGTAATGTGGGGTGAGGGTTCAATGTTTTAAAATTCACTGTACCCCCAAAAATTTTTAATATATATTATTTTTTGGTACAATTGCAATTCATTTCTAAGGTCAGTTAGTAATGAAATTTTCTGTGGGGTATCAAAAAAAAACAAATTTTGGGGTACAGTATGTGTCTAAGGGATTCCTGGGGAACAGAAAGATTGGGTTTCTTTTATTTCCTCATTCTGTTTTTTTGTATAAACAAATTTAAAAGTAGGATGGGGGTGATAGATGGGGGATGGCAAAATTTGCTGCTTGCACAACATTTTTTTTTTTCCACCCAGGGGGGGTTTTTGGGTTCGGTTCCTTTTTCCGGGGGGCCGCTTTTTGTCTCAAAAAAAAAAAAAAAAAAAAAAAAAAACAACCCCCCAAAAAAAAAAAAAAAAAAAAAAAAAAAAAAAAAAACAAAAAAAATTGGGGGGAAAGGGGAATTTCCCCCCCCCTTTTTCCGTTCACCTCCCCCCCTTTCCTTTTTTTTTTTTTCTCTCCTTTTTTTTTTCCCCAAAACCCCCCCCCCCCCAAACTTTTCCACCCTTTTTCAAAAAAAAAAACCCCCCTTTTTTTTTTCCCCCCGGGGGGTTTCACTAAGAAAATGGTGGAAAATGTACTATTCAATGTTAAAGGGGTTGTATCATTTCATTAAATGGTCTTCAGAATAAGGGGACAGTGAAAACAGTCTCAGGAGCCAGCAGAACAGGAAGGGGGGTGATTTTCACCCAGCGGGGGGGGAAAAAAACGCCCCTGCATTTCTAGAGTTTAGAAAACAAGCAGTTGAATCGCCCAACTAAAGAAAACGATACATCCCCTTTAATGGGATGGTCGAATCCGAGAACAAAAATCCAATTTAGAATCCGACCAGTGTTTTGTGCTTGCCGTGTGGGCGCAGCCACAGAGACGTTTCAAGTTGTTCCCAGGTCATAAAAATGTTTTTAGTTTAGGATAAAACCAGACTGGAAAATCTATGGAAAGCACTTATCTTTTTTGAAAAAGAGGGGGTACAAGGGCCTTAACAAAAGCGTGAAAGGGGTGGTTTACCTTTTAAAAGACCTGGGAACTTTTTACGTCTTCCTTTAAATCCAGTGTTAGGCTATGTTCACACGGCTTATTTTGAGACGTATCTCGCCCCGTATTTCGTGCAGTACGTCCCAGTCATTACGGTAATCCACAGTTGTCATAGAGAACTATGGATTACGGCTCCTCTCCCTGCTTGTACAATACGCCGCGGGGGGAGATAAGTGACATGTCAATTATTCACGGCGTATTTCGCGCCAGAATAATGAATGTCTATGGCCCCGCCCCCTTGCACATGGCTTGATTGCGGGCGAAATACGTGCCCGCAATTAAGCCGTGTGAACATAGCCTTAGCCACCTCAGTCACCAGATCTCTCAAAATCTGGATTAGTTTGTTGGAGTTCCATATCCAGAAAATTTGTCTTCAAGAAAAAAATTTTTGGGGGTTCCGTTTTCCCATATTGCCAAAAAAAAAACTAATGCAAACAACCCAAAAAAAAAAAAAGCCAACACAAGTTTAATAAAAAAATAAAGTATTTTCTTGAAAAATTATACTAAAATAATACTAAATTAATCTCAAAACAAGTAATACAGCAATGGACATCCCACCCAATATGGAAAACATGTACAACCAATGGGGCACAATGCAAGGGGTTTCTGGGGCCCGTCAAAATTGGTGAACAGATCAAAAATCTGTACACTTTTTTTTTTTTTTTTTTTTTTTTACATAGCATGTTGAATATAAAAAATTATACGTAAGGGGGTTGCTCACTACAAGGATTTCTGCTTTTCATTTGAAGTCTTAAAAAAAAAAGTCCTTTGCAATATGTGTCCATTAACATGTCCCTACTTTCCTAATATCCCCCTTTTTATGGGGTGATCACTCCTCATTCACTATATTTCAGACTTTCAAACTCTCCTATGGCTCCCCACGTTTGCTTAGCACGACCTGTTCAACCCTTTAGGGTGGGGCCCCCACTGGTTGCTATGCTCAGACCTCTTCTACTGCCCAGTGGAAACAGTAAACCGCCCCTTTAAATCAAAATGACACCAAAAAACAGGGGCTGGGTGAAGAATCAAGTAGTGAACAAACCCCTTTAACCCAGGACAGAAACCAGGAACAGATTGAGTGACCAAAGGAAGGACGTGCTGTCCCAATGCACATATCACCTGCGCTTTCTCCTGCCCATATTTTAAAATGCATATTACTCTTCAGTTTGCAAATCTAATTTGCAGAATGCAGATTAGTTTCCCCAAAATCTGATGAAACTTTAAAAAAATTCAGGGCAAATTTGGTTTGGGGCCCTTTTGAAAACACAGCAAACCTAGGTTCAAGTGCCTTCCTATTTGGTTCTGTTCTAGATGATATTCTGGGAAAAAAGTCTACAAAAAAAGGGAAAGGGGTTTCCCGGCCAAACTTTAAAAAAACCTGAAAGTTTATTTCTCCCTAGAGAAAGAATGGAGGAAAAAGGATGATTCCAAAAGATGAAGAACCTGAGATAAAAATAGGCCAATGTGTAATCTTATACACTTGACAACCCCAGGGTTCAGATGGAAGGCATTTTTCTTCTGTCTTTCAGGTTATGGAAAGTATTTGGATACGTTCTTGGGAAATTTGTGAGAAGTATTATAAGGGTATGCTCACACAATGTTTTTGGATGCTTATTTTGAGGTGTCCAAATGCCTTTCCATAGATTACCATGTAAAATCAGTGTAGATGTTTAGACAACGCTGACTTTATGCGAGTTTTTTTTTTTTTGCCGTATTGTCCCCACCTGCATGTTAAAGTGGTTGTCTCGCTACAATGATTGGGTTTTAATTAAAAGATCTTTAAAAAACAAGCAGCTTTGCAATATGTTCATTACAAATGTCCTACTGATTTTGAGTTATCCCTGGTAGTAGGAGTGCATCAGCTCCTCAAATTACTATAGCCACCGACCTGTTGATCTTTATCTCGCTGGCTGTCAGTGCTGATGACTCATCTGTTTCTGAATACAGGTCAGAGCACAGAGCCCCTCCTGCACAGTATGAGGCCACTTGTGATGCTTCTGTAGGGAAGGAAGGGGGAGGGCGCTGGCTTCTGTGTCTGTGTGGATTAACCTTGTGTGTGCCTGCTCCCTCTTGCTCTCTACACAGATTGAGGAGAGCAGAGGTGAGGCTGATCTGTGGTCAGTAGATGTGACAGCAGTAAAGTGTGTTACTATAATCATGATGTGTCTGTGGTGCTTTGACTTTACTAATAGAACAGATCAGGTTCTTGTTTGTTTGTTGTTGCTTGAGATGTCCGTGGAGATTTGTATGCTAAGCAGGGGGTATAGGAACACTTTCATCCCCCCTGCTTTGCTATTAGCATACACAGCTTCACAGACCTCCCACACTCATAGATCAGCCCTCTCCTGTCTCCCCTGACCTGTGGACTGACAGTGCAGCTGATCCAGCAGTGAGCAGCCTGCAGTAGACCTAGGCAGGCACACACAAGGTTAATTCTGGCAGCAAAACCCCTCGCCCTCCCCCTGCTGTATAGAAGTTACTGCAATTGGAGGAGGAGAGCTGTCTGTGTGCTGAGGGGAGGGGGGGAAGAGGGAGGAGAAGAGGCAGACAAGACGCACGCCCCTGAATTCAAAAATCCTTTGCTGCCAGACACATTGAAGTAGGCTGAAAGCCTGTAGTGAGACAACTCCTTTAACTCTTTGAGGCATTTACGTGACAATAAATAGTGAAGTATAGAAGGCAGAAACTTGCCTTGGGCAGTCCGCGTTGTTTCCTCCTTGAAATTCCGCACTTGCAAATGAGAAATGTTCATTGCTCGGATAATGTGAACGTTTCCTGAAGGAAGAAACAGGTTCATAGATTCAGGTGCATTGTACACTACTAATGCGCGCAATAAAATTGGTGCCAGGGCGCCAAAAATCATACAAGTCGCCCAAAATCTCTAGCCATGTCCAGTGTACTAAGAGATGCCATGTAGGTGTGAGAGCTCATGACCTCTTATATTCCATCATCAAAGTGGCCCAGTTCCATTTAAGAGCCCTCCAGTTATAAAAAAAAAAAAAAAAAAAAACTAGTAACCAAGGACATGGTCTCCTTCTCCCAAGATTTCCCCCTTTCTCCGTCATTTCAAGTAGTATCGCCTGTGCCATGTTATGTTGTTTCTGCCAATCTGTTTAGTTGGGTTTCAGGCTCAAAAAAAGCCTTTGATAATTACCACAGATTATGTGATTTAGGGGTGAGAAGCTTAATCAGAAACTTTTTTTTTTTTTTCCCCCAAAGGGAGTTTGATAACAATTCTATCTAATTCGGTCCTTACATCTCATCATGTAAACATTTTCTCAGACAGTGAGACTGTGGGGACATAGACCAACAGACTGTGAATGAACAGGTTTATATCCCTGATAAAAAAAAAAAATAAAAATCTTACTTGCTTTTGGGTCTAGCAGAGAATTTAACATTTATCCTTTTCTGTGGGTCATTTGAAGGAAACAGTCAGTAAACGTGCAGACTTTGTGTCGTCAAATTAATTTGCAACGGTGTCTAAATCGGGTTACATTTATAGAAGTTGACAATTAAGTTATCAACCACAGGGAGAGCCCTCCCTGGATCTAGTTACCACCAGTGCAAACTGGAAATGCTAAATTCTTTTCTCCATACCCTTGGTTTCACCTGTCAGGGGTAGAGTTCTGTGCTAACCAGCCAAGGTGATAAAAAATAAAGGAAGAAGGTGCTAAGGTAATTTTAGTAGCTGTCTTTTGGCCTTTGAGGGAGTAGTTTACTAACCCTGACAGCCCTTAGGGCTCATCCCCACGGCACTGGACAAATACCGGTCAGTTTATCCAAAAGGTTTTCCCCTTTTGTGGGCCGGGGGGGGGGCGGCTTTTCTCCGCGATGAGCCCTCCCTCTTTTTTTTTGCTTGCACAAAATCCTTCCAAAAACTAACAAGATTGTGAAACCCAAAAACTTTTTTCGGGGGGGGCGGGCCGAAAACCCTTTCATTTGGGGCTGCGCAGGTTTTCCTTTAGACCCTTGTGTCGTTTGCGGGGGTTTTTTAACGGCTGAAAAAAACCGCAAACCGGCATAAAATGATATACTCCAGCTTGCTTAGAAGTAGCTTTTAAACAGATGAAGCAGCTTATTTCTTTTAAAAAAAAAACCCCAAACCACCCAAAAAAAAAGGCCGAAAAATTTTTTTTTTTTTTTTTTTTAATAAAAAACGGTAGTTGAATTTAGACGAACCTCATAAGTTCAAGTTTTAGGGGTGGTTTGGGGGAAAACTAAATTTTTTGTAAAGCACAGGGCTCTAATAAGAGAGAAAATACACCAGAAGGACAATTGTAAGCATTAGGGTATGTTCACATGGTGTATTGTGGTGCGTATATACCGCCGCAATACCCGGGTTTTTTTGGGGATGTGTGACATTCATTTTTTGCGACGCGTATTCGCCCTAACAATTGACAGTCACTTTCTCCCCCGGGGGGGGGGTGAACCATAGCGCTCAAGAAGCAATGGTTATCAAAAAATTTTTGGGGCGGGAATTTTTCGGCAAAATACTCCAAATAATCCGTATGAACATACCCTTATAGTTTTACTCCTCGGCAAATGAAGAGCCTTCATTTGGTGCCCACTTTACAGAAGCAGTCTTTACCTTTTGTTGACAGAGGGCTAATATATATATAAAGCAGATTTACAGGACAGCTATTTTCCTAATACCTTCTGCAAGCACTACCGATTAGATTGTCAAACTAATGACCATTAAGCCTTTGGAAGCAAAGTACTTCACGCAGTTGTCCACCCTTAGGATTATCTGGTGTATTCACTCACAGGTGTTGTCATGCACATAAAGGACATTTTAAGATTAAATTTAATAGTAATTGGTATTCCGTGAGTCTGTGACAGCAACACCTATATTCCCTCCCTTCAAGTTACCTTTTGCTTGGTATGCATATCGGTTGAGAAGAGCTCCTAAACAAGCTGAAACCCGTCCTGATCTTATCTGTTCATCTGTTTCAATAAGGAAGCATGAGAAAAAAAGGAAGTGTTAGGTATGAATGGTCTCCATATACGAAGGCATAGATAAATAGAAATATATATTTTTTTTTAAATCCTAATCCTGCAAGTGCATTGGTGGAACTCTTGGTCTATGCAATTTCATGTATGTGGGCAAAAAACATTGGACGACATGTCTGAAAATTGTCATCATCGCGGCAGTTTTTAGGTGTATTAAATCCTCTCAAAAATCTGGCGTTATGGAATACCTTGCATAGTAAACTTCGCCTAAAAAGGCGCATTGTGCAATTGTGGCACATAGTGTATAATTGGTAGTGTATGTTATGTGCCAATCGAGGCACATTGCGTAACGGAGGCGCGTAACGTATCATTACTAGTATATGTAATGCGCCTTAATAGGCGCATTGCATTATGGAGGCGCACAGCGTACCATTGCTACTATATAGGTGCATTACAAAGTGTCATGCCCGCTTTGATGTACAACAGTTCATTTACGTTGAGAATATGGCGTCAAAAGTGTTTTGCCGTAATATAGACCAAAAAACTGGCGTTGGCGCGTTGGGACATGTTGCCCATTGAGTTTTTAGTTAGCAAAACAGGCCAGTTCTCCTTTTTCAGGTTAATTTTTGACTTAAAAAAACACAAAAGGTAGTATAACCATAGGACTCAATAAGACTTAACTTTTAATACTATATCACTAAAAAGAATGTATACATATTAAATACACCTACAAATTACCCTAAACCCTTATATACTATAACTACCTGTCACAAATTTATTTAGCTACCTGTCTATCTGAAGTAGAGTTATCTATTATATGGGATCCCATTGAAGACTATCATGTAACCTTTCATTTGTATTGGATATCGTGGCTTTATCTGTAAAGGGGCGTAAGCTTTTCCTCTTTTTATTACTATAATTGTTATATCTATTGCTATGTGTCTAGCTTTATTGCTGTGTTTATTTTTGATGTTTTGTGGTTCCCTGTTTCCTATATTTAGTCCCTGATGATCCTCGATACATGAATAGGGGGGTGAAACTCGTTGGAGGTTACTTATTCACTCTTAGGCCATGTTCACACGGCTTAAAATTGGACATATCTCGGTCCGTAATTACGCGCCGTAGTGCGCAAATTACGGCTGGAATACGTCGCAGTCATTACGGTAATCCACAGTTTTCATAGAGAACTATGGATTACGTCTCCTCTCCCCGCTCGGCGAATCTGGCGCGAGGGGAGATAAGTGACAGGTAATTTACTAGCGGCATATACGCGCCGCTGGTAATGATAATCTATGAGCTGGTGAGGTGCCGGCCCCCCGCTCCCGCCCCAGTCCACACTGCGTAATTGCGGGGCGTAATTACGCCCTGCAAATAAGCCGTGTGAACCCAGCCTTAGGGCCAGTTCACATGGCTTATAGCCAACGTAATTGCGGGGACGGATTTCGCCACGCAATTACACCGGCTGCCGTGCTGCGGGGGCGGGGGACCGCCAGCTCGCCGGCTCCTTAGACAGTCATTATTCACGGCGCATACACGCCGTAAATAATGTGCATGTCACTTTCTCCCGAGCGGGGAGAGGAGACGGAATCCATAGTTCTCTATGAGAACTGTGGATTACCGTAATGACAGGGACTGATTTAAGCCGTATTGGAGCGCAAATACGGCGCGCAGTACAGCCGAAATCTGTGAACAAATCAGTCGTGTGAACGAGGCCTTAGAGGCATTGTTTGTTGGTATCTTGTATACTAGTTAGTGGTATTTAAACTTTTCAGGGAATTTTTTCTTTCTTTTTTCTTGTGTATTTGCGCTGGGGCACTTTACCTATTTTTTGTAGGGTCACATTAGGATTTGATAGTTTAGATTCCTGGGTGGGAACGCCCTTATTGGGGCGAATACCCCACATTTGTGACAGGTAGTTATAGTATATAAGGGTTTAGTGTTTAGGGTAATTTGTAGGTGTATTTAATATGTTTACATTCTTTTTAGTGATATAGTATTAAAAGTTAAAGGGGATTTGCCAGGACGCAAGTTTCTTACCTTCCTTATCAGCATAGGGAGAATGTCAACAAATCACGCTGAGTCATAAAGCTGCAGGGCTGAGAGGGAGGGGGTGAGTAAGGAGTGAGGAATAAGGGAGCGTCTCAAAACTTAAGTGAAAAAATAAACAGTACAACAGTGGATTCTCAATACAGCAAGACACAGGCTCATAGACTGCACTTTCTACCCGGTGCCTTAAAAGCTCATTCATTTTGCCTGTCATCAGATAAGAAGTGTTTCACGCAAGTGTGGCCTGTGTCTAGTGGAAGCTTTCAGGTAACTAAGGGGGTCTGAGCAATGCTGTAGCTCACAGAGTCTTCACTTTTTGTAATCACATATATTTAGAAAAGTGATTAAATACCCATTTTGGAGGTTCCCACTTCAACATTACATGATGGCAAAACCCCTTTAAGTCTTATTGAGTCCTATGGTTATACTACTATTTGTGGGCTTTTTTGTTTTGGAATATTTGTATAACTGGGTATATGTCTTATCATATAGGTATGACTTTCTCCCATTTCTCCAATTGAGGCTTTAGTGGTTTTTCTAGTTTTTGACTACCTTAAATACCCTGCATCTACTTTGGCCATTATTTATGGAAATTGTCTAAGCATAAGACGAGCATTTGATGAGGTTTTCGAGCACTATTTTCTTTCTGAAACACTCGTACAAATGAATAGCCAGGACAAAAAACCGTGCCAGGAATGTGCTAAAAACAGTCTAAAACCGTGCTGAGATTTTGGACGAAATTCCATTGTTTGCTATGAGGATTTTCAGCGTTGAAAACGCTTCAAGAATTGACATGACCCTTCTTTTTCAGCGTCTAAAGAAGCACGGAAAACGCGTGGAAAACCTCGTTGTGTGAGAACTACAGCTCTGTTTGACATCGCAAAAAATGAAAATGAACTGGTGTCGTTTCGGAGGCTTTTTTTTACACTGTATTGGGCGAGGAAGCGCGCCGAATGCCCGTGTCAAACTTAGCCGTGTGAACGTACCCTTACACTTAGTTTTCATAAATGAGGCCCATTGTGTTACTGATCTTGTACTGAGCCAGTGTTACAGTTTGTATTTTACTTCAGAACACCATTAACAGCTCAACAGGCTTCAGAGCAGAGCTCTCCTAGCATCTCCTTCTGGCTCAGTGTGTACAGATCTTGCGCTGGTGGATTGCATTCTGGGAGGTGAATTATTCTACTAGGCACTGAACACCTTGTCTTTATATAGGAAATAATGATGTTGCTATAATGTTGTAGGTGTTAAAGGGATTTTGAGAGCTTTCAATTGACCTCCTATCCTTAAGGGCTGCAGCTAAAGCTGCCCTGAGATTCTCCAGCACAGCACTTCACTTGCGTGCCTTTCCTGTCAAAACTGCACCAGCATAATACGAGGAGAAAATATCACCCATCCAATGAAAGGCTATACTATTCCTATTAAAGGATATTTTACTTGCAACACATGTAATGTTGTATATATGCTGAAGTGCCCTTGTGGCTCTGTGTATATAATGACGATTGAAATTTTAATACAGAGTGAAGTTTGAAAATATAATGATTGTGGGTCTTATTTGTAAGCAACATATAAATAGAAGTTTGTTACTAATGGACAGTGGGGGATCTGTCTAGTGTTGCTTTACATCCGTGAAAAAGTCCTATTTTATGATTGAAAGACCTGGTATCCAGGTAACAGTAGTGTATTTAGAAGCAGAACTTCTCCAGTATTGCTACCTCCAGCAGCGTCTTATCATGTCTGTCAGTGTATGGGGTGAAGACACCACATAGGAAACAATTAAAATGCTCTCTATGAGAGCTATGAATTACCGTAATTGCGGGGCACATTTGGGGGTATTGAAGCGCAATTAATCATGTGTGAACATACCCTAAGGCCCGGTTCACACGGGTTATTCAAGCCGTAATTGCGGGACGGATTTCGCCCGCAATTACGGCTTGAGTAAGGGGCGGGGGCACTGTCTGCTGGCCCCATAGACTTTCATTGTCCACGGTGCGTATTCTGCCGGGATAATGAACAATGTCACTTTCTCCCCGCCCGGCGAATCCACCGGGAGAGACGGAATCCATAGTTCTCTATGAGAACTGTGGATTACCGTAATGGCTGGGACAGATTCCCGCCGTATTGGAGCACAATACGGCGCACAATACGGCTGGAATCCGTGCCCAAAATAATCCGTGTGAATGACCCTTTATGGTCAACATATGCAAACACAACACAATATCAGCAGTGCTCTATAGACACTAAAAACGGTCAAAGAGAACATAAGAATTTTTTGGAACAGCGTTTCTACTACTATGGAATATATGAAAGAAATTGAGGTTCTTAGTGCACATTTTTTAATCAAAACTGTAAATGCCCACCTACCGCTTTTACAGTGACCCCAATATGGTCAGCATAGGCCTCAGCTGAGATCTGATTGATCTCCAACGTGACGCCATTGCTGTATGGGTACTTTCACACGGAGCTTTTTTGTGCAGAAATGTACAGCATTAGCTGGTGGGCCTTTCTGCACAAAAACGCTGTGTGTGAATGCAGCCTAAGCAGAACTGTGGAGTAGGGGACGTCTCTTTACCCTGAATTTGCAGTGTCTGTGTAATTTCCTTGCCCTACTACTGTTATTTTTGTATTTCTTATAGTTCCCTATGAGGAGGTGTTTGCCTCCGGCTTCAGTCACCAGGCTCACCAGTGCTACACCGTCGCCAGCTCACACAAGTGCTACGCCGTCAAGACGGAGCTGCATCTGCTCTTTCTCTTATTCCAGCCCGAGGTGCCGACGTTCAGCATGCAGACCATTGCGAACAAAACCCTGCAAGTGTTTACCAAGGACTTTCCGTTCTGAGCGCCTCATGGGTACCAGACAGGATCTGCATCCTTGTGCTTACGAAACCCAGGCTGCACTTTCACCTTCGCGATTGAATGAGGCCGTAAAGGCCACTTCTGCTCCGTCGTAGGTGGGAACTGTTTGCATCACGGCTCATTGTTCAAAGACACCTGTTCTCTATCTGTCAGCGATCTCCTGGGTATTTGTTTAATACGCGTTAAAAGCTTCAGATGTGGCAACACCAGGAAGTGATAAATTCTGTATTACAGTACTCGTGTCATGCTGAAGGCAAAGGATATGGGCAGCAGAGCTGAATATGTCATTATGCCATTTGTTTTGTGCACTGCTTAGATAAGAATATATTTGCATACGGTTTTGTCACCCATTTCTAATACAACAAATATTGCATCACATATACTCAATCGAGTCATATTATTATGACTGAAAAAAACTTTGAGATTCTTAGTTCACTCGTTTTGATCAAAAAATGCTTAAGCCACCCCCGGCTTACAACGGGATCTCAAGGCGGGTGGTCCTACGCTATCTTTACCTCTCAATAGAGCCAAATTCAGACTACTCATATTATTATGACCACCCACTGATATCCAGAACAACCGCTGAGCAGCAGAGACAGCAGCTAGATGGGCTGAGAGAGACTCAATAAGGTCCTAGTCGGTTGTCCCAGCTATCTTGAGCCGACTGCATCCCACAGCTGCTGGGTCCACAGAGCCAACAACACCATCGAGCTGCTTCTACACATGCTCAATTGGATTCAAGTCTGGGCAATTAGGGGCCCGGGTAGTACTTGGAAGTCTTGGCCATGCTGTTCCACCCAATGTTGGTAATTTTTAGCGGTGTGACATGTCCCATCAGCCGCATTCAGCATGTATAGGTGTACATGATCTGTAAGAATGAATTCATACCCAACTCGGTTGAGAGTGTCTGCCGTCTGGAGGGGTGGTCCAGAAAATGCTCCAAAAGCATTCCACAATCCATAACGCTGCCGCCACCAGCTTCTGTTCTTCCAGCAATGGTTGCAGGGTGTTTGTTCTCTGATGTTTTTCACGTGACACACCAAAGTCCATCCATTCAATAAAGCAGAAAATGAAAAGATGACCCTTTTGATAATCAGTGGAGGTTTAATATTGATACGGTCGTCAAAATTGAAGCCTGATGCAGCTTGGTTAGCAGAGGTGCAGTGACATCCATCTGCTCCAAGGCCTCATACACAGTAGGGTTAGCAGAGGTGCAGTGCAATCCGTCTGCTCCGGGGCCCCATACACAGTAGGGTTAGCAGAGGTGCAGGGACATCTGTCTTCTCCGGGGCCCCATACACAGTAGGGTTAGCAGAGGCGCAGTGACATCCATCTGCTCTCGGCTCCATACACAGTAGGGTTAGCAGAGGTGCAGTGACATCCATCTGCTCTGGGCTCCATACACAGTAGGGTTAGCAGAGGTGCAGTGACATCCGTCTGCTCCGGGGCCCCATACACAGTAGGGTTAGCAGAGGTGCAGTGACATCCGTTGCTCCAGGGCCATACACGATAGGGTTAGCAGAGGTGCAGTGACATCCGCTGCTCCAGTCCCCATACACATTAGGGTTAGCAAGGTGCAGTGACATCCGTCTGCTCCAGGGCTCCATTCACAGTAGGGTTAGCAGAGGTGCAGTGACATCCTTCTGCCCGGGGCCCATACACAGTAGGGTTAGCAGAGGTGCAGTGACATCCGTCTGCTCCGGGCCTCATACACAGTGGGGTTAGCAGAGGGAGTGACATCAATCTGCTCCGGGCCCCCATACACAGTCGGGTTAGCAGAGGTGCAGTGATATCCGTCTGCTCCAGAGCCCCATACACAGTAGGGTTAGCAGAGGTGCAGTGACATCCATCTGCTCCGGGACCCCATACACAGTAGGATTAGCAGAGGTGCAGTGACATCCATCTGCTCCGGGACCCCATACACAGTAGGATTAGCAGAGGTGCAGTGACATCTGTCTGCTCCAGGCCCCATAAACAGTAGGGTTAGCAGAGGTGCAGTGACATCTGTCTGCTCCAGAGCCCCATACATAGTGGGGTGCGCTGAACTGTTTTGTTAGACACACATCTGATCCCCCTGGTATATTTTGGTGGTGCTGCTCCACTGTAGTGTCAGTCACCCTCGCACACCTTCATACCTGACATTCGCCTTTCAAACCAATGGCACGTGGTGCGCTGAAGTTTCCTCATCGCTTATTTGCAATGTAACCATTTATCCACTCACAATACAGTTTCACCACAGCAACACTGCAACAGTTCGCAAACCACGTAATTTGGAAATACAGCCGCCCTTAACACGAAAACCAGTAACCTTCCCCTTTTGCATCTCTAATAAATCATTTACCCATGACAGTGACAGTGGGCGTGTGCAGACAGCCTATCGCACGGCTTATAAACCCACTAAGCCAGCTCACCATACATGACATCCTCCATGAGCTGCACGTTGCATTGTATTTCAACACAAAATAAAATGTTACACAAATATGCAAATATTAATATGTCTGATTGCCAGCAAAAAGATATCGAAATGTATACTGCGGTATACCTGTGGCCTACCTATAGGCTGTAATGGGACACTGCCAGGACTACTATGCTGCTCTGTCCCACAAATGATAATGTATACTGGTGTAAAGCAGACTTAAAGGGGTTGTCTCACTACAAGGATTGCTGCTTTTTATATTAAAGATCTTGCAAAAACAAGTCGCTTTGCAATATATGTCCATTAACAGTGTTCTACCTATTCCTAGCTATCCCCTCTTGTATGGGCTGCATCAGCTCCTCAGGTCACTATAGTTACAGACCTGTCCAATCTCTCCTGCTAGGCTGCCAGCACTGGTTGCTATACTTACAGACCTGTCTGATCTCTCCTGATAGGCTGCGCGTGGTCACTATGTTACAGAACCTGCGATCTCTCCTGATAGGCTGCCAGCACTGGTTGCTATAGTTACAGACCTGTCCAATCTCTCCTGATAGGCTGCCAGCACTGGTTGCTATAGTTACAGACCTGTCCAATCTCTCCTGATAGGCTGCTAGCACTGGTTGCTATAGCTACAGACCTGTTTGATCTCTCCTGATAGGCTGCCAGCATTGGTCGTTATAGCTACAGACCTGGCTTCTACTGCAGCCTATTGGAATCCATTAAACACGCCCCTGAATTCAAAACCAAGAAAACAGGACTGAGGTAAGATGAATCATTCAATGTAGTGGAGACAACCCCTTTAAAGGGGTTGTATCATTTCATTAAATGGTCTTCAGAATAAGGAGACAGTGAATACAACAACTTTTGCAATTAGATGTCCCTTAGCCCAAAACTGTCTTGTATTCACATTTTCCTTATCTTCTGTTTTACACTGATCTCCAGTGCTGGTCAGATCCCTCCTCCTTGGGATTTCACTAGCTGAGAGCTCATTTACATTGTCAGGCCCCCGGTCGGCTGTATTCACGGAGCTTGCATTCCCTGCCTCTCACTCAAAGTAAGGGACCGGGACATTTTCACTCTGACAGCAGAAAAACAGAATAACACTGGGAGGCTTCTACAATCAGGAAACAGACAATTGTGTGTCGATCTCTGAGTTAGGGCCGTACAATTTTCTCTGCACACCTACAGAAACACACTGCAGCAGATTCTACAAATCAGAAAGCAACAAAATTGTGCCATGGTGCCTAACTCTCCTGCATAGAAGGAGATCTGTGCCGTTCATAGGGGAAAACTGGATTCAATTGTAACAAATCTCCAGCTGCGAGAGGAGAAGAGATCAGTGCTCAGTCTAGATTGAATGCAGCCTGTGGTATGTATACAGCTCTTACAAAATAAGACTGATAGGGAGAGACACAGTGACATGTGGACTCAAAGTGGGGGGGGTCTCGGAGCCAGCAATGAAACAGTGAAGGGGGGATGATGTCACCCAGCTGGGAGGGGAAGAAACGCCCCTGCATTTCTAGAGTTGAGAAGCTGAGAGCAGTATGAATCAGCCGAACTAAAGAAGCGATACATCCCCTTTAACATAGTCAAAAGTAGAAGTCAAGGCTATGGTCCTGCCGAGGGTGCGCTGCTGTATATATTTGAATGCCTTTGTGAGAAGGAATACTAGTCTATTCTACTCTATCCTACAGATCAAACACATACTGATGTAAAGCAAACCCAATGTAATCAAATGTCGGCTATATTTAGTTTGCTGAGCCGCGGTTTACATCTGAATACATTTTTTGCTGCTATTCTGACATAAAGGGGCAGTGTAGGGAAGATTTTGGATGTGAGCGTACCGAAGTACATAGTTGCACTCCCAACACAATCATTGGCTGGTGTAAATGGGCATTTAAAGGGAACCTGTCACATTGAACATGTTAGATGAGTTGTAGGGCATTATGGGAAAGGAGCTGAGAAGCTCAAGCGCCCTCTGTTGGATGTAACAAATCCTCAATTTGCTTCCGACTCACTGAATATTTAGAGAGCAAGAAGGGATATTAGCCAAGCCAGCATCACTCATCTGCATACAGCCGTTTCGGGGTTTTGCCCCTCATCCGCGCAGAGAAGAGCGATACTGGCTGGCTGGGTGGGAGGTAGTGAGTGGGTCAGAAAAGGAAAATCTCTCCTTGGGGGAGCACCATATAGGCGTGTGGAGATTTGAAATGTCCTTTTGCATCTGCATATCACAAGGCATTATGGGAAAAGAGCTGAGAAGCTCAATCGTCCTCTATTGTATGCTACAAATCCTAAATTTGCTTTTGACCCACTGAGTCTCCGGAAAGCAAAAGGGATATTAGCCAAGCCAAAATTACTCATATGATTAAGGGTCTTCTACACGTTATAGACCCGAAACGCGTCAAAGCAATGTAACCTTCTTGCTATGATTTTTTATTTTAACATGGGACAATAAAGATTTGGATTTTTGTACTGTGTGCTGGACTACCACTTTTCAACTATCAGCATCACTCATCTGCATACAGCCGTTTCGGGGTTTTGCCCCTCATCAGTGCAGAGAAGAGCGATACTGGCTGGCTGGGTGGGAGGCAATATGTGGCTCAGAAAGAGGAATCTCTCCTTGGGGAGAGCACCATATAGTCGTGTGGAGTTTTGAATTGCCTTTTTGCACTCCACTAAGCATCTAGTGGCTCATTGCCTCCCACCCAGCCAGCCAGTATCGCTCTGCTCTGGAGTGATGAGGGGCAAAACCCCGAAACAGCTGTCTGCAGATGAGTGGTACCGACTTCGCTAATATCCCTTTTTGCTCTCTAAAGATTCAATGAGTCGCAACCAAATTGAGGATTTGTTACATCCAATAGAGAGCGCTTGAGCTTCTCAGCTCCTGTCCCATAATGCCTTGTGATCTGAGTTATAGAGCAGGAGGAGCGGAGCAGATTGATATATAGTTTTGTTCGGAAAGATTCAGTAGAGCTTGCAATTGATTCATTTGAATCTCTGCTTATTCTGGGTTAAGGAGTCCAGTGGGCGGTCTTTTCAGTGATTGACAGCCTTCCTTGTATCAGTGTGCAAATAGAGCTAGCTGTCAATCACTGATAAGACCGCCTACTGGACTCCTTAACCCAGAATAAGCAGGGATTTAAATGAATAAATTACAACTTCTACTGAATCTTTCCCAACAAAACTATATATCAATCTGCTCCTCTCTTCCTGCTCTATAGCATGCTGCCCGCAGATCGGACCACATGTGCACTATGACAGGTCCTACTCCAATGAGCAGCTCCACTCTCACCACGTGTAGGTCATTACAAGACACATTGTGCACTGGAAAGCAGTCTATGTGGCTTATGAGCAATCCCTTCATCCTTGTCAAGTAGCCATGTAACCAACCGCGTCGCAAACAACCTACATGATCTGCAGCGTCAGCGGTTTCCTGCTGGGGTCAGAGAGGGCGTCTTGTGGAAAAAATAAATGTGCAAACAACATCTCCACCTGCAATCATCACTCCAGCAAATGTACGTCCTTTTTTTCCAGCTCTTAACAATAGGTCATTCTTATCGTCCAAATATCTGAGCCGATTCATTTTTTTAAAAATATATCTTAACCCCTTAAGCCGAACGCCTGAAAAGTAGTTAATGACCAGAACTTTTTTTAGTTTTGGCCTCCTTGCGTTTAAACAGTTGTAACTTTTTTATTTTTTCAATGACGCAGTTGGATGAGGCCTCGTTTTATTCGAGACAAGTTGTACTTTATAAGGGGAAAAGTTTAAGTACACTTATAAATAATTGCAGTATTTTTTTTTATTTTTTTTTTTTTTTTTACACAATTCACATTTCACACTTAATAACTTGTTAGATTAATTCTACAGGTTATTAAAGGTGTGTGGATACCAAATATGTGTAGGTTTTTTTTGTGCGTGTAATTTATGTACAATTATTTTTTTATTAAATATTCATTTTTATTTTATTATTTATTTTTTTTATTCTTTTTTTTAAACACTTTTTACGGTTTTTTTGTACTTTTTTTTGACTCCCATGAAGGGAGAACTGTTTAACATTTTTTTTTTTTTTTTTTTTTTTTACACTTAGTAATGTATTAGATATTCATATATGCTAATACATCTAATCTGTGTCAGTTTGACACAGGCAGTGATTAGGACAGCACACAGTGCGTCTAATCACTGGCTTCATACACAGACCGCTCTGGGCCACGCTAGGTCCCCAGAGCTGACTGTGCAGCCGGTCCCTGAGCTCTGTGGGGTGACCGGGCGTTCCGATCACCCGACAGAGCAGGGATCCCTTTGATTGCGCTGCGGTAACGCACCGCCGCAATCAAAGGGTTAAAGCATCGGGTTGCGGAGGTTCCTCCGCTCCCCTTTGCCTGCAGAGATGCTCTGGGATCGGGGCTGTGTATTTCAGCCCCGTCCTAGTGCAGCTGTGGCGCCGGGCGCCGCAAACCCCGATGTCTGCAGCGACGTCAAAAGACGTCGCTGCAGACGAACGACCCGCACCGGCCGCCGTCAAAAGACGGTGCGCGGTCGTTAAGGGGTTAAAGGGGTTGTCTCACAAGGATTGCTGCTTTTTATGTTAAAGATCTTGCAAAAACAAGTCACTTTGCAATATGTGTCCATTAACAGTGTCCTACCTATTCCGAGATATCCCCTCTTGTATGGGCTGCATCAGCTCCTCGGGTCGCTATGGCTACAGACCTGTTCAATCTCTCCTGATAGGCTGCCAGCACTGGTTGCTATAGCTACAGACCTGTTCGATCTCTCCTGATAGGCTGCCAGCACTGGTTGCTATAGCTACAGACCCGTTCCCAATCTTCCTGATAGGCTGCCAGCACTGGTTGCTATAGCTACAGACCTGTTCGATTCTCCTGATAGGGTGCCAGCACTGGTTGCTATAGCTACAGGGCCTGTTCAATCCTCTCCTGATAGGGTGCCAGCACTGGTTGCTATAGTACAGACCTTTCAATCTCTCCTGATAGGCTGCCAGCACTGGTTGCTATAGCTACAGACCTGTTTGATCTCTCCTGATAGGCTGCCAGCACTGTTTGCTATAGCTACAGACCTGTTTGATCTCTCCTGATAGGCTGCCAGCACTGTTTGCTATAGCTACAGCCCAGTTCAGTCTCGCATGATAGGCTTCCAGCACTGGTTGCTATAGCTGCAGACCTGTTCAGTCTTTAATGATAGGCTGCCAGCGCTGGTCGCTATAGCTACAGACCTGGCTTCTACTGCAGCCTAGTGGAAGCCAGTAAACACGCCCCTGAATTCAAAGTGAAACCAAGAAAACAGGACTGAGGTAAGATGAATCAATGTAGTGAGACAACCCCTTTAAGGCCCACGGTCCAAAACATGTTGTCACCAATGGCCGCACAACTTTGCTGGTGAGATCTCTGTTTCAGCGACAAGTTCGTATGGCCACTGACAGCCGCAGTTTCATCTGCCGGCCCAAGGGATCCCAACCTTACAATGGTTGTACTTTCTCTAATATGGAGATCTGAATTCCCAACATGCAAGTTGCACTAAAGGTGTTGGCGTCCTGGCTTGTATCACTGATTTGTGACGCCAAAATGCGTGACTGCTAAGAAGACAAAGAAGGGATTTGCAGCTCCAAATATAGAGCATCACCTTAATTATAGGTTATATGATAGAGGAGAGGAGCTGTGAACTGTGATATATAGGGTTATATGTTTGAGGAGAGAAGCTGAGCTCTGTGATTTATAGGGTTATATGATAGAGGGAGAGGAGCTGAGCTCTGTGATATATAGGGTTATATAATGGAGAGAAGCTGAGCTGTGTGATATATAGGGTTATATGGTAGAGGAGAGAAGTGAGCTCTGTAATATATAGGGTTATACGATAGAGGAGAGAAGCTTAGCTCTGTAATATATAGGGTTATATGATAGATGAGAGAAGCTGAGCTCTGGATTATATAGGGTTATATGATAGAGGAGAGAAGCTGAGCTCTGTAAAATATAGGGTTATATGATAGAGGAGAGAAGCTGAGCTCTGTGATATATGGGGTTATATGATAGAGAGGAGCTGAGCTCTGTGATACATAGGGTTATATGATAGAGGCGAGGAGAAGAGCTCTGAGATATATAGGGTTGTATATAGGGGAGAGGAGCTGAGCTCTGTGATATATAGGGTTATATGATAGAGGGAGAGGAGCTGAGCTCTGTGATATAGAGGGTTATATGATAGAGGGAGAGAAGCTGAGCTCTGTGATATATTGGGTTATATGATAGAGGAGAGGAGCTGAGCTCTGTGATATATAGGGTTATATGATAGAGGAGAGACGCTGAGCTCTGTGATATATAGGGTTATATGATAGAGGAGAGGAGCTGAGCTCTGTGATATATAGGGTTATATGATAGAGGAGAGAAGCTGAGCTCTGTGATTTATAGGGTTATATGATAGAGGAGAGGAGCTGAGCTCTGTGATATATAGGGTTATATGATAGAGGAGAGGAGCTGAGCTCTGTGATATATAGGGTTATATGATAGAGGAGAGGAGCTGAGCTCTGTGAATTTTTGGGTTATATGATAGAGGAGAGAAGCTGAGCTCTGTGATATATAGGGTTATATGATAGAGGAGGGAGCTGAGCTCTGTGATATATAGGGTTATATGATAGAGGAGAGAAGCTGAGCTCTGTGATATATAGGGTTATATGATAGAGGAGAGGAGCTGAGCTCTGTGATATATAGGGTTATATGATAGAGGAGAGGAGCTGAGCTCTGTGATATACAGGCATACATGCCAACTCTCCCGTTTTTGTCGGGGTGTCCCGCTATTTGGGGTCCCCTCCCGCCCTCCCGGGGGAGTTGGCATTCCTCCCGCCACCTGCAGGCGGCGGGGGTCCTTTTAAATTACCGCGGCGCAAGAGTAGCATAGTGCGCTACTCTTGCGCCGCGGACCGCTCCTACAGGCGGGTGAAGCGGCCGCAGGGGCCCGTTTCCCGCCACGGTCTCATTGTGGGGGGAAAGGAGGCAGGAGGGATGCTCCTCCTCCTCCTCCTCCTCCCCTGTTTTACGGCGCCGGTGTGTGCGCCGCACATACAGGTCAGCGGCGCAGGGGGAAGTGACGGGGCGGCTGCAGGGGAGTGACGCGTGGCTGCTCTCACTTCCCCCTGCGCCGCTGAAGAGATCGGGCAGGAGCTGGCCGCCGCTGGGAGGAGCCCGGTAAGGTAAGTGGATTTTATTATTTTATTTTTATTAGCTTTAGGGGGCTCTACCTGGCTAACAAGAGGGGCAACTACCTGGCAACAATGGGGGCATCACCTGGCAAACAATGGGGGCACTACCTGGCAACGTAGGGGGCACTACTTGGCTAACAGATGGGGGCACTACCGGGCAAAAAGATGGGGGCACTACCTGGCTAACAGATGGGGGCATACCATGGCAACAGAGGGGGCACTACCTGGCAACAGAGGGGGCATATACCTGGGATCAGATTGGGCACTTCCTGGCTAAAAGATGGGGCACAACTGGTAACAGATGGGGGCATACCTGGCTAACAGATGGGACATCACCTGGCAAAGAGGGACATCTACCTGGCAACAGAGGGGGCACTACCTGGCAAACAATGGGGGCACTACCTGGCAAACAGATGGGGCACTACCTGGCAAACAGGGGGGGTACTACGGGGCACCAATGGGGGCACTACCTGGCAAACAGAGGGGGCACTACCTGGCAACAATGGGGGCACTAAACCTGGCTAACAGATGGGGGCACCTAACCCGGCTAACCCAAAGGGGCACCTACTGGCTAACAAAGGGGGGGACCTACCTGGCTAACAAAGGGGGGCATCTACCTGGCTACAAAATTTGGGTCTACCTGGCTACAGAGGGGGCATCTACTTGGCTACAAGGGGGCATCTACCGGCCTTTAAGGGGCAACTACCTGGTTATGGGGGGCTACTACCTGGCTATAAGGGCATCTACCTGGCCTTTTTTCCAAAGCCGTTATGCAGTTAGGTGGAGTGGGGTGTGGCTTTTTAAGGGGCGTGGCATACCGACAAGATGGGCGTGTCCATGCAAATATTTGCCGCGGCCGCCCACTGATATCTCCTGCTTTTTCATTTTCAAAAGTTGGCAACTATGTATATAGGGTTATATGATAGAGGAGAAGCTGAGCTCTGTGATATATAGGGTTATATGATAGAGGGAGAGAAGCTGAGCTCTGTGATACATAGGGTTATATGATAGAGGAGCTGAGCTCTGTGATATATAGGGTTATATGATAGAGGGGGAGAAGCTGAAAACTGCAATATATATGGTCATTTGATAGAGGATAGAAGCTTAGCACTGAGATATATAGGGTTAGATGATAGAGGAGAGGAGCTGAGCTCTGTGATATATTGGGTTATATGATAGAGGGAGGGGAGCTGAGATCTGTTTTTTTTTGGGTTATATGATAGAGGAGAGGAGCTGAGCTCTGTGATATATGGGTTATATGATAGAGGAGAGGAGCTGAGCTCTGTGATATATAGGGTTATATGATAGAGGAGCTGAGCTCTGTGATATATAGGGTTATATGATAGAGGAGGAGGAGCTGAGCTCTGTGATATATAGGGTTATATGATAGAGGAGAGGAGCTGAGCTCTGTGATATATAGGGTTATATGATAGAGGAGAGGAGCTGAGCTCTTTTGATTATAGGGTTATATGATAGAGGAGCTGAGCTCTGTGATATATCGGGTTATATGATAGAGGAGAGGAGCTGAGCTCTGTGATATATAGGGTTATATGATAGAGGAGAGAAGCTGAGCTCCGTGCTATATCCGACTCTCAGATAGGGCAGCATAAACCACCTAACCGGTTTGCTTGGAGGATTGTCTTCCAGTTTTCCCAAGGTCTTGACTGGTTAGTTTGCAGTGACACATCTTCTTCTCTTTTATAATTACTGGACAGATTTACCTTTCAGGATTCTGGGAAAGCTTGGTGTAACTGCAGTGGTTGCCATTTCCTGCTGCCCCAAAGCTCATAAGCCATGTCTATAGGAGAGTCAAAGATGGTGTTTGTGGTGCTGACATAGTGCGCTCTGTCAGCCTTAGACCATTGTCTCCAGCTGGAGAAGCATCGGAGGCCTTGCATAGTAATGCTTTTATGAAAAGGGACATATTTATGTGATAATTGTATGATCAGTTTGTAATAAAATTATATTTTACTTGTTACTTTTGTGTCATTGCCTCATTGTTTTTCTGCTAAAAAAAATTCAAAAGTGCTCCAAAAAGAAAAAGTTAGTTAAAAAAATGGGATAGAGGGGGCGTGGCTGAACATGGCAGTGTGAGGACGCACTAGAGAGAGCTCCTCTTCATCAGCGCATTTACTCTGCTGGATTACGGCACCCAAGATGGGCAAAGTCCACAAAAAGCTCAAGAACAAACCTGCATCCCATCCTTCTTCCCCACAGCCTGGAATCGGCGCTTTCTTCACCCGCTCGGCTGCCGGAGCCGGGGATACGGGCGGGAGCGCGGCTGCCTCTAATGGCCGCGCTTCCAGGAACTCCCGCGCCTCCTCTGCTACCCGCGTGTCAACTGCGGCTCGAGACGCGATGTCCCTGCCGGCGGCGGCGGGCACCCGCGCTTCGTCCCGGTCGGCGGATCCGCTCGTGCCTGCAGGCATGAAGGCTGGAGACATCCTGCACAGACCCACTGCCACACACCACGTGGAAGGATCCGGCGGCCATCTTCTGGATCGGGTAGGAGTATCTGCCGGTCTCTTAACCCCTCCACGGCCCCTGGAGATAAATCCCTATGAGGGCAGAGTAGGCTCCCCACGGGCTCAGCCTGCTCCCAAGCCCTTATCTTGTCCCCTGGACACCTGCAGGAGCCCGGCAGCACAACAAAGGGGGCCTGGGGAGACAGCCATTTCACCCTCCTGCTTATCACCATTAACCCCTTCCGCGCCATCCACAATGCAAAGGGGCATTGATCCATCAGGCACAGCCCTCTCTCCACTGACTCTGGGGGCACTAACCCAGTCTTCCCCTCTGCCGTCGCAAAATGGCGCCCAGCTGCATGTAGCAGTACTGGAGAGCACTACATCTATGCCAGCAGTCGCATCAACGCAGGCAGGCACCCTGACACCCAGGCTATCAGTCAGGAGTCTCCATTCATTTCTCCGCCCCGGACAATGGGGTCCCAATATTTACAACAGCCGCCAATAAGCGCCCTGCCTTTCTCTAATTCTCAAGGGGATCCCCCGCAGCAACAAGCCGGCACTCTGCAATTACGTTCCCCGCAAACGGGAACCCCACTAGGGCAAACCCCGCAAGCTGGAAATTTACAATTTCCAAACCCATAAATGGGAATCCTGCACCTACTAAACCCACAAGCAGGATCGCTGCAACTACATAACCCGATACCC